>VMDR010007291.1:0-41307 GCA_007922815.1 Macrotus californicus | reverse complement strand
GTGAAAGAGGTCAAAATAGCAACAGAGAGCTAAGGAGAGTATCATTTTGTTTTTTTTAAAGCATACTGTTTTCCTTTATTTCTTTTCTCTGTGGACAATGGGAACAGTAAATAGAAGTTGACAGGTGTTTTTGCTGTTGATATGAAAGTGTTTTCTCGAGGCAACATAAATTAATAATTTTTTTGATTTCGGGAATAAGTTTATACCCCGTATCATAGCAAAGCCCTCAAATCCATTCATCCTCTTGTCTTTCCTCTCCCAACCTTGCTGTTCTTCCAGTCACCCAAGCTTAAGTGACAGCTATTTTCTGACCTTCTGCCCTCTCCTCATCCAGCCAGGCTTCCATTTGCTCAGAGTGTATCTCCTTCATAATGCTTCTGTCCAGCCTCTTCATACCATCTGCCCATGAAGGGTCTTTGGCATCTTTGCTGATGGCTGCAATCCTATCCTAGTTAGTAGTTTTGTTTCCAGAACCTCCCATTTCTTTCTCGATATTTTCATTTTCATCCTTCCTTCTCATGCCTCTGATTGTGTCACTCCTCTCTGAGAATCCTTTACCTGCCTCCTTTTGACCTTAGCATGTCAGTGGCCAGTCAGCCTCCCCCTCTTTCCAGATTTATCTCTCCTGATCCATTCACCTGGAGGGCCAACTTATCTACCATGTATGATAGACAGCACAGTGCCTCGGGCCTAAGATATCTCTCAGAGTTTATGAAAATATTCTTATTTTAATTTTAAAATCAGAAGAAAAATGAATATAATTATAATAATGAATGATCATGAGTCCATCCTGAATGTATTTAGCTTTATACCTACACAGTTATAAAATATAATTTTAATATGCTTTAATAGAGAACGGGGCTCACAAATGCAAAAGTGCCGAGGGCCCGTGAAAGTTGTGATGCATCTCTACTTCTGTGTTAAATTCAAACCTGATTAGATTTCTCACTGTTCTCTACACACCTGTCCCACGTCCTTGTTTTCATCACTGTTGTTCTCTTTACCTGGACGGCAAATCCAGACATAACCTGTCAATTTTTTTCTAAAAAAGGCTGTACCCATACTTTGAAGCACAAATGGCTGTTTTTCCCTCATCTTCCCTAATCCCTTATCTGTTTTATATCTATCCTAAATTATAAATATTCTTCACTGTCATCAATTTTTTAACTCAGCAATTATTTATTGAATGCCTACTATGTGCCAGGCTCTATGCAAGACGCTGGAGTCCCAAAGGAACAGATAGTCTGCTGGCCCTCCATGGTTTCTCAACAGGAGCAGAAGGACAAGAAAGCAGATAATACGTTATTAGAAGATCATGTGACAATGCTATGGGGGAGGTATGTTTAGGGTGTTCCTCTTACATTTTCCATAGTTTTTAAATGTACCAGAGGTAAACCCATCTTACTCATTTGGGTGGAGATGGTCCTTACCCTGGAAACAAGCTGTGTTCCCAGTTATTGTTTAGCCCCTACCTCATTTATGTACCAGGCCTGAGTCTACACGAGGTGGCCTCTGTCTCCTGAATGGGCAGCAGATATGCCTGCACATTCAAACCTCTGTGTCCTTTTCATGCAGGAATTGTACCTAAAATACTCTTTAGGTCCTTTGCTGCCTATTAAAGACTTAGTTTGAAAGTTTCTTCAAATCCTTCTCTGACACCCCAGGCAGCAGATACTCTATCTCCTCTGTTCCCATAGCAGGTGACATGGTGCATGTTGTAATACAGTACTCTATCATGACTTTCAAAGTGAGGAAGAAAAAGGTGTGGTTAATAGCTCCTTGAGAATACTGTGTGTTCCTTCATTTTTAAATCTCTGAGTCTCACCTGTAGAAGGGGCTCAAGGCATCTTTATTAAGTAAGTTACTGAAAGAATAATAAGGTCAGTTGTTTGGAACTCAGAATGCGTTTTTCCATTTATCTATAGAAACATATTGTGCAAGGAGTTAGCTCTTCCAATCCGGTTTACAAGCGACTAACCAGTAACACAACCGAAATATAAAGCCAGTAGTGATGTTCCATCTAAGTACCATGGATTGTGTAATAATGTTTCTACGTGAAAGTTATTCAAAATTTTGGTGAAGAATACGAAAATCCATCTTCCTCAGAGAGAGGACATTGGCTCCAGCACTTGCTGGCTGGTGGAAGAAGAATGTCTTCTAGATCCCAAGGTGTGATGACGGCTTCTGTGTGGTCTGGACCCAAACTCTGGAAAGATTGGCTGTAGGAACATGGGTATCGAAGGAACAGAATGCTAGGGCCTGGAAAAGGAGGGAATGGTGGTACATGAGACTCCTGTTATTTTATAAAAAATCCTATCCTCACCAACAATATCCCAGAGGCACAGGTCAAGTCTCCTTATCCTGCTCAAATCTGTGTTCTCAGATAGATGTTAATTCTCCTGCTTCCATCCTTAGATCTCAAGAAACAGGTGTGTAATTAGAATTGAATAGTTCCATTTTCCCCCATGCTTCCTGAAGATTAAATCATCTGCTTCAAACAGCAAGCATTTGCCTCTTTCCTGGGTTACCTCTTTGATCTCAGCATAACAAATAAACATTTTTGAGTGTTCTTAGCACATTTTTGTAAATCTTAGTCATCGTTATGTGCTTCTAGATCCATGCCTGTTTAATGTACTCATATTTGATTATGAATCCCTCCTTCCATCCTTGTAATATGCCTTTTTGTATTAAATTAACCATTGCTTCCCATGCCAGTATGTAGTGGTTGGCATCCCTGTTTTCACCATTAGAGCTGTCATTTAGGACGCACTTACTGGATGCCTGTGCTTAGCTGCCTAGCAGGGGTTCCCAATGCGCCCTCTCATTTAATCCTCGCTTCATAGCACAGATCAGTGTCCATTCCTAGACAAATGTCAGTTCCCCTCAAACTTTCCATAAGCCCTCACCTGCTTTATAAATTTATTTTTTATTGAGATATAGTTGATCTGTAACGTTATTAGTTTCAGGTGCACAACATAATGATTCATTATTTGTATGTCTTGGTCACCACAATAAGTCTAGTTAATAGTCATCACCACACATTGTTACTTTCCAGATTTACTCTCTTAGCAATTTCAAATACACAACACAGTATTATTGACTATAGTCACCGTGAGGTACATTACATCCTTAACACTCATTTACTGTGTAACTGGAAGTTTGAACCTTTTAACCTCATCCTCTGCTTTATATTTATCTTGAAGTGCTTATAGTATTCTGCATTGTCATCCATCTTCGGAAAGTCTTCCAGATATTAAGATTTAATGCAGTCTGGATCTCAAACTCTAGAAAGGTTGATTGTGGGCACAGAAGGATAAAAGGGCCAGCCCTTCCCAGGGCCTTGCTCGGGAAGGAGAAATGATGGAGACCAGTGCCTAATGTTGGCTTGCACCCCTATTCCTCTTCTCCATGCCAAGGACAAGTTCTGTCATCCCAGATGAAACTTTCCAGAGTTAGTGATGTTTTCATAGAGTGCAAGATGTGAGCTGGAAGCTGACTGGGAGAAGAGTGGAGAAAGGCCCCTTTGGGCCAAGGAAGAATGTGAGTAAAGTTCTGGGAGCCAGAGAGATAACATCATACTTGGGGAACTCCCCTCACATGGTTGAATGTAGGATCCAAGGGAGAAAACGGAGGTGGATAGGGTTCTGGCACATAATGGGTGCTCAGTAAATATTAATATGAGTGTGAATATATGAACATATAAATGAGAATAAAGAGAGATGATGTGCTATGAAATCTACCTTCTTGACATCTAGGAGCAGTTATTGCAAGTGGGATGCTTAGAGCCATGTGCATACCAAATGTTATCTACAGACTGAGAAAATAATACAGAATGTCTCACACACACACAGACTACTTCTCTTCCAGCACTACTGCGATTGGTAAAACACAAATTCAAGTACAAGGATTACTGAACTCAGGGTAGCTTTTTGTCATGAATTTTTAGGCAATAGATGTTAAAATTACATCTAGTTACCCGCAAGGGGTTGGGCGTATATTTTGTATTAAATGAGAGTTGAAAGGCTGAAATTTACTAATCTATTGAGGTAATTTCCTTCTATTGCTACTTTGTTGAGAGTTTTTATGATGAAAGGGTGGTGAATTTTGTCAATGGCTCTTTCTGCATCTATTGGGATGATCATGTGGTTTTTATTTTTTCATTCTGTTAAGGTGGTATGTCACTTCAATTGATTTTTGTATGTTGATGAAATTAATTAATCTGGAGTACACATTTGTATCTAATACTCTCCTACTTTAGAGCATTTTCTTATTTAACTGGATACCATTTATCAATTTGTTTAAGTGGCTCTCTGTTGAGTGAACCACTTCCTTTCTCATACTCCTCATCTGGGCAGAGCTTTCTCCCACCAGGCTTCCCATCCTCAGATCGACCTTCCTTAATGTCTTTTCGTAACCTCCAGACGATTTTGCTGCTTTCCTTCAAAGGAACTACTTGGAGACCACCATTGCCCATTGCACCCACTGTCCTCTTCTCTGTGCCCTTTGATAACCCTTCCAAACATGTTCTGTCCTCGCTATTTTCATTTCTACTCTCCCCTTTCTCCCTTATTCTCATTTTAGTCAGTCTTTCGCCCCCACTGTTCCGCCACAACTATCCTTGTGAAGTCGCCAATGATTCCCTGTGCTGTTAAACCTGATGGTCACTTTTAGGTCTGCGTACTCTGTGACCTGGTGGTGCCCTTAGACCAGGTGACCAATAATCCTTCCTCCTTGGAATCCTTTCACACTTGGCTTCTAGGATGACACATTTTTATGGATTTTCTCCTATCTGTGTCCACTCCTTCGAATTTTCTTTTGCTTTTTCCTTCTCATATCCAGGGCTCAGAACTTGGATTATTTCTTTACCTACAGTCATGCCTTTGGGATTGCAGCCATTCCCATGGCTCAAAATATGATCTATACACTGAGGCTCCTGAAATGTCTCTCTGCTCTGGATCTCACCCCTGACCTCCAGACTAGTACACACCTGCCTACCTGCCTGCCTGCCTATCTCTGCAGGATCTCCAAACAAACCAAACTCCGGGCCTCCTCCCCAGGTCAGTTTGTGGCCACTTCCTCCAGTTACTTAGGCCAAAAACCTTCAGGTCATCTTTGACTCTTCTTAGCCAGGCCTACAGCAAAGCCTGTTGGTTCTACCTACAAAATGCATCCTAAATCTTGCCACCTTTACCCACACCACCGCTCTGGTCTAAGCCAACATCATCTCTGCCAGAAGGCAATAGCCTCTTAACTGGTTTCCATGTTTCTACCCTCACCTTGGACCCAGTACAGCAGCAAAGTGTGACAGAGAGACGTTGTCAAAACACAAGACAGATTGCGTCACCCTGCGTCTCTATGTTTCACTTAAAGTGGAGGCTAAGGATGGAACAGTGGCGATAGGGCCTTATAAGGGTTGGCTTCCTGTTTTCTCTCTGACTTTCTTTTTCTTCCCATTCTTCCTCAGCTCACTCGGCTCTACCCAACTGATTTCTTTGATATTTTTTTAATGCACCTGCCTGGTCTTTTATACTTGCTGTTCCCTCTACTTGGACTACTTTCCCCAGGTAGCCACATAGTTTGTCCCCCTTGCCCAATTCAGATCTTCTTGGGTAAGTCATTTTTTGGGGGAAATCCTGTCTAACCACCATATTTAAATTGCGGGTTCCTATCCTGGGCTGGAACTCTCCATCTCCTTTTGTTGTTTTATATTTCTCCATTTATCACTTCTGCATAATTTACTCACTTACCTTGTTTACCCCATGGAAGTATAATGTTGGTGCATTTTTTAAAACTACTATATTTATAGGGCCCAGAAAAGTACCCAGTACATAGTTGAAACTTACTAAATATTTGTTGATTGAATGAATGAATTAGACAGAATAGATATTTGTAGTCAGACCTCTAGGGTTTGACTCATTCATGTTCCTTTTATTTCTACTCTGAATCATCTTGCCAAGTAAAATGTTTAGGTCAGCAAACCTATCTTTCTTTCTGAAAATTCATGACAGCAGCGTCATTATTATTCATTTGAAGAAAGGACATTTCGCTCAAGTGTATAGTGCTAACTGATGAAATAGCTACTCTAGTTACAGAGGAAAAACTTCTTCCTTAATATTTCACTATATTAATGTATTTTATAAATAGAATACGTTGTACCTCTTCTGGAAGATTTTGGCGGCATCCAGACTAGACTAGAAAAGGGTTGTAACAACTAAATTTTATGATATTTTATAATTCACCAAAGACAAAGATAGGGCAAGCATTATTGTTGTCATCTCTACTTCACATCCGAGGAAGCTCTGCAAGGCTTCTGCTTGTCAAACCCAGAGCTGGTCAGTGCTGAAATTCAAACAGCAACTTCAGGCTTCAGAAACCACGTATTTTACAGAATAAAATAACAAGGCCCTCCTTATTACAGCACACACGAAAAGGTTCACTTACCCAGAGCACACCTTGTACTTTCTATCATGAACTAATTATTCTATATTTCAGTGTAAGATAAAAATGTTTTCCTGTCATCAAGGCATTCACTCATTCATGGTACAGAAATGGAAAAGTACAGAAATATGAAAAAATTCTATCCATAAAAATTAACCACCATAAAATTTTAGTAAATTTTATCTTTTTTATTTATATCTATCATATGATTTATTTACATAAATTTGGGGTCATTGTATAGTCCACCTTTTATGATGCTTCTCAGGATCATTGAAAGGTATCTTACTGACTCATTCATTTATTTAATAAATTGGGCACCTGCTGGATGCCAGGTGGTTTTCTAGGCACTGGGCTTGTGTCACTGAATTAAAAGACTATTTTCTCTCCTCTAGAAGCTTACAAAATTTTGAAGTCAGACTGACAGCAAACATAGATATAAAGCATTATAAAATGTGTAAACTGTTAGCAGAAAAATGAACCCAGAACAATAAAGAGGAAAAAAATGGGCCTTGAAAATCTTATTAGGAGGGATGACAAGAGAGGCCGTGGCCCCCTAAAGGCTGGGAGCAGTAGATTGAGGAAAGTGCTGGTGGAATAGCTCTCCCACAAAGGGAAGGGCCCTGGACTCTGGGGAAGGGCCCTGTGGCCCCAAAGGCTGGTGAGAGGAAGGGTGGTATGCCAGGGTGCTGGGGTTTGACTTCATTCCAAAAATAATGAGAAGTCCTTGAAATCTGTGAAGGGTGGAAAAGACATGTCCTGGTGAATGTCTTCAAAGCTGTACTCTGGTCGATATCTGGGAAACTGACTGTGGGAGGCAGAAGTGAAAATGAGGCCTGCGAAGGCACGAAATCCCTGGAGTAGTCTGGTGGCAAGGCAGATGGAGAGCAGTGGGCAGATCTGAGAACTATCTCCCAGATAAAATGGACACACTTGCTGAAGGATTGGGTGGTGGAGAGCAGGAGGGAGAAAAAGGACAAAAAGACGGAGTCAGGATGACTCCTACATCACTGGCAGGAACATCTGGGTGGCTGGTGGGCTGATGGTCCATTTACTGAATCGGGGAAGTCCAGGAGAAAAACGTGTTGGCAGGAGGAGTGTGTGAGGAGGTGTAAGATGAATCAGGAGCTTAGTTCGAAGCCTGTTGGATGTGGGATATGTGGAACACATCCAAGAAGAGATGTCAGAGCGGTGATCGGCTGGTAGCAGCTGAAAATAGAAGTAAAAAGGGGGGAACTGACATTTCCTGAGTGTCTGCAATGCTGGATACTGCGTGTATGCCATGCAATGCTCCTCAGAACCTGGACGGATAAGTAAACCTGTTTAACAGACAGAGAAACAAAAATCAGACTGGTTGGCTTAACTTGTCCTAAATGGGACAGCGTAAGTGCCAAGGACAACGCTCGGATCCCAGTCTGCCTGGCTCCAACATCCACTCTGTTTCTGCCTACCGAGATTGGCACTTGTCTTTGTTTGATTAACATTTCACTGAACGAGCATTGGCTAGATGGGCATTCAACTAACCATGCTTTAGGAGTATTTAAGAATATAGCAGTGTATTTACTCGGGTAATATAGCAAATTATAAAATGTCTGTCTGTGGATGGCTTAGAAACATTTGTCCTCAGGCAGTTTCATCGCTGCACTTCCTGGTCTTCTATTAATGGTGTTAACTATGTCACCACAATAGACTGAGAACCAAATTTTTCATGGGGCCTATTTTAAAATAAATGTTTTATTTTAGAATAGTTTTATGTTTATGAAAATGTTGCACAGTTAATACACAGCTTTAATATACCACACACCCAGATTCTCCTATGGTTACCATCTTCCATTTCTCTGGTGCATCTGTCACAAATAAGGAACCAACATTGGTTTATTTATTATTAAATTTTAAACTTATTGAAATTTTAGTTTTCTTCTAATATATATTTTTTTTCTGGTTCAGAATCCCAGCTAGGATACTACACTATATTTAGACATCTCCTTTCCTTAGGTTCCTTTGGCTGAGACAGGTTCTCAGAATTTCCTTGGATTTTTTCTTTAATGACCTTAATTGTTTTGAGGAGAATAGTCAGGTATTCCATAGAATTTATGCAGTTTGGCTTTGTATAGTGTTGGGGTTCTTGGAAGAAGACCGCAGAGGAAGTGCCCTCTTTATCACATCCGCTCAGGACCACCTGCTATCAACAAGAATTATCACTGATTACATTAATCCTGACCATGTGGCTGAGTAGTGTTCTCCAGTTTCTCCACTGTCAAGTTACTGCCTCGCTCTGATGGGGAATATTTTCATGGTCTTGGATTTTCTTTATGTGCTTCTGGAGCTGACATGCTGCACCTACGTTAGCTCTAATAATTAACAGAATATCGAGTACTTGTCAAGTACTTGACATTGGGCTAAGGGCTTACCTTGGAATAAGTGCCTAGGTGGTATTAATATCTCCAGTTTACATGTGAGGAAAAACACTTGCCCAGGTGCACAGCTGTCAGCTCCAGGCAGGGGGACCGGATGCCGGTCTCGCGAGGGTGGGGCTGACCTCCTTCGGCCTCCTCCACCGCATTCAGCTGAACCCAGGAGAGAGTGGAAAGGCTAACCTGAATGTCCTGAAGACTTGATTGCCCTCCTGCTGGGAATTTCTCCCTGTCTTTGGGGGAGTCTTAGCCTTTAGTTCTCTGTTCCTTTCCTTTTAGCATTCCTTGTTCATGGGCACAATGCTAAAAAGTAACCAAAAATGTACATTTGTGAGGGAGATATACTTTTGCTGGGCTTCCACTTTTGGAAGTCTCTTTCACGTCTCTGTTCAGATTCTAAAGGAAATGATCTTTTAGAAGTCCCCCCCCGACCCCTAGTGATTGTCACCTTTCTATGTAAATTCCAAGTAATCAGTACCTTCACCCCAAATTAGTTAGTAGTGTTTTGACAGTCTTGTGCCTAGCTACATCTATACATGCCAGATTCCAGGACTCAGCTGAATGTCTCTGAATGAAAAGGCTCATACTGTTCACATCAATGCTATTTCATCCTTAGCAACATGCAGACCTGCTTCCCTTTCCTGTGGTAACTATGGAAAATGTGTTTGCACTTTTCATCAGGCTTGGGGAGAAATTCCATCCAGTTGTTATTTTTAGGTTTCTAAAAGAGATAAGACGCTACAAATCTCTCTACTAAATTCAATACCTATTCATACAGCCAAGATCGGATCTATTAATTTAATTTATCTCAGCAGCACAGGAATTAAAAGTTTTGATATATTTTCAAAGAACCATGAAGATAAACACAGCTCATTTATATATATTCTTTTGGAAAATGCAGTGCAATGCAAGTAATCAATATTCTTGACATTCCAGTGCTATTTAGTTTCCCATAATGTAATAAATCTCTTATCTTAAATAATTATAAAGGATATGGTTCAGAAAACTTCCAGATTTATGTGCATCTACAATTACAGAAATAATTACATGTTGCTAAAATTTTCTTATTTTATTCCAATGTGAGGGGTAGAATCTTCACACAGTTCATCTTTCTTCCAGAGGCTAACTCTTGCCTATACATTTTTAACTGCCTAAAAAAATATTTAGTAATATTTCAGTATCTCCAAGTAGAAGCAGGTCCAGATAATAAACAAATATCACTTTATGTTCATCTTCGACTTTGTATTCCTCAGATTTCCAAAACGAGGTCAGGGGTTGGAAGGTGTGTCCTCCATGGCAGACCCTGAGCCCTTGAATATGGGCAGTGGGCCACCTACCCGTTTATGTCCCTGGAATTGCAGCATTTTTGTTGTATCACTGCATACCCAAGAAGAGTCACCCGGCTTGGAGTGTCTGTTCACTAGCACAGGAGTGACACCGTGACAGTGGTGTTCACAGACTGAAGGCACTCTGGGCAGAAGGAGTTGATTGACTCCATGGTACCATGTTTAGAGCTATTTGAATGTACATTTCTCTTCTTATTTTCTCACTGTTCTCATATTCTGGGCTCTGGTGTTTACCTGAGTTGCTTTTGTCATTTTGGGAAATGTTTGGTGTTCTTTATATAAATGTTATGGATAAAGAAAGCACTTTTAGCTCTTCAAGGGAAATCACTATGTAAGTCTAATAAATCTGAAATGTCCTCTTGTACTGAAACCTAATACAGACCACCTCTGAGACACATACATTGGATTTACATCTTCAATGTCATATAAATGAAATGCAGGCATCAGAAAAACCTAAGTAATCACCTGAATCTTGTGTTGTTGTTGTACCCTGCTGCATTTGAAGATTCTATATAACTTCTATAAAGATTCGATAAAGATTCCAATAACTTATCCTATTCCACTTTACATAGAGCATTGGTACTTAGTGGTATACTGTTTTCTTCCTATATGAATATTTTATTTATTATATTTTTAAATATTTTTAAAATATTTTTTATTTTACTTGTATTTGATTCATCCTTCGGTTAACATAAAGCAAGATTAAATGTAATTGTTCTGCCAAAGTCATGGTGTTTTTCCTTCCCTCATTCATTCTTTGAACCTTCTCTGTGCTAGGCTGTGAGCCAGTCACACTAAAGCATTTGTGAAAAGTGGTTAAAATGTACGATTGGACCACTGCTCACACTGTATCGCCCTCTAGAGGCCAGAGGAAGGAGTTTCAGTCACCTACCCTGAAGAATTCACTTTTTCTCTAGGTTCTAAATTATTTCTCTGAAGAAAGTAGCTTTTCATCTGCAATTCTGATTTAGATTCAGAAGCCTAGGAATTGGTGACTATAGCCCTCCATAGGAATAAATTTCACACTGTTTTTTTTTAAAGAGATGTTAAATGAATGAGTTTTTAAGATTGCATGTGAATTCTCTGAGATATTCAATATTCTCACGTATAATTTTGAAATGGGGTAATTGCAATGGGGAAGGAAAAGAATTAGGACCCAGTCATTGCACTTGGTGATTCCATTCTCTGTTGCTGGCAGTAAGGAAGTGACTTGTTTACAACACACCTTCACCTTCCTCCACCTTCAGGGGGGAGGGTGTGCATTTTGACCCGTGTCCCTTAGTGCAGGTAGCACAGTGCAGTGCAAGGTGCTGGGCTTTGGAGTCATACTTGGGTGCAAATCTTGCCTCTGCACTTTAGCTGTTAATCTCTCTGGGTGTGTTTTTCCATCTGTAAAATGTGGATAGAATAGGATTATTGGGAATGTTAGCTGAGATTTGTTAGCACAGTGCTTGACTTGTGATAGGCACCAAAAAATGGATACTTTTCTTTCCCATCCCTTCTCTAATATTGTAGGAAGAGGGTGGAAGTGAAAGAAAACCAGTGATATGACTCTCTACTGAAAAGAAACAGGGAAAAGGGGGGCAGAAAGCCCCATAATGGTTGCCTTGAGATTTCCAAGGCTGGACATGTTCAGTGAGAAGCAAGTGTTTGGAGAGAAGCTGTGATTACATCAAGTCATGGAAAGTATTTGTTCCAGAAAAATCAAGTTTATCAGTGGCGTTCCTTGATAACTAGTTTGTGTTTTGGAACTGGTCGCATAGTATGAAATAATTAAGGAACACTTTGGATGAGTTCAGTTTTCTAATTCATTGAAACTTCAAAACATTTGACTTTTTAAAATTGAGGTAATAATGGCTTATAACATTACGTAAGTCACAGGTGTACAAACATCATCATTTGATACCTGTAAGCCCTATAGTGTGCTTACCACCACAAGCCTAGTTTTCATTATTCACCATGCATGTGACCCCCTTTACCCATTCTGCCTCTCCCACAACTGACATTTTAATTCTCAAGAGAGATAATAACCTCAGATAAGAATAAATGTCAATACTCTAACATGAGGGAGACATAGAGGAATGTTCTGATTGAATTTAGGGAAACATTTAGAACATTGATCATAACTTGATAATAATACTAATTTTTTTTTAATGTTGTAGATGAGTATGTTCTCCAGAGGATACGATAGAGTTGGTTAGGGCTGCCTTAAATCCTAATGGAGTAAGCGATGATCCCAACAGTAAGATTTTGAGAGGACCATATGTGGCCTCCTTTTTCTAGTTTCTCCCCAACTTAGGTATCAGAGTTATTTCCATCAGAGAGTCATTCCCAAGATTTTTCTTTTTAGCATGCATTAAAAATGCTACAATTCTAGTGGGCATTAGTAAACTAATTTAGAGTAAGCTATTAGTGCTGGTAAGGGTTCTTCCAGCTCACTTTCTTAAACCAAGAGATAGGGACCAGGAGTGGTGCAGAAGAGACACACTTCATCCAAAGAGACAAACACTTTATCAAAAAAAAAAATAAAAACATTAAGATATCAAATTCAGAGTACACTGTGGAGCAACAGAATTTGCTCCATATAAACTTACCTGTTTTTACCTGTAAAATCATTGCAAACAATTTCCCTTACTCATGCTTAACAAGATAACTCCTATGTAATGTTTGTACTGCCAGTAAATTGTGTTGTTTTTACTGTGAATAAAATAATATTTTGTTCCAACGTCGTTTGTAAGTAGAAAATGTTTGGAAGAAGGATGGAAGAGAACTCATTATTCTATAATGTTTTAATTGAGCAATGTTTAAAACATGTTTAAGCCATAAGTCTTTATTGTCACGGCCCTGCCTTGGAGAGCTGCGTGACAGCTTCATTGCCATGAAGACGTGGGTAGCTGCTGATACTGTCGGAAAGAAGCTGGCAAAGGAAGTACAGTGGGGAAGGGTAGACATGCTGAACTAAGCTCTTTTTCAGTCTAAATTATCATTGAGTGTTGTAGACAGTACTTCTGCATCATGTTCATTCTTTAAAAATTCAATAAACTAGTCTGCCTTTTTGCCACACTTGGACGCCTATGTGAAGGTGCGTGCTTTTGCTCACCAGACAATCCCCTGACTCAGCTGCAGTCAGGGTGCTGGCTGACCAGCAGCCATGTGCCCGGTCAGGCCTTCCCGCCTGGTAGTCTGAGTAGGCCTGGGGCCCTGGGCCAGAATCAATAGCCAGCATTTTGTGTTGCCAAAATGAGAAACCATTAGAGAATGATATTTCCAGTGATTAATAAATATGTCACCCATTTTCCTATAGCTTCTACATCTAAAGTATTGCACAATATTCACTGATATTCACTGTGCCTTGGTTATTCACTAATTCATATACTCAGCAAACATCCATTTCTGTCTGATAGGCTCTGTGATGGGAAAATGCAGTTCAGACCCCTGAGGACTGAAGATAATGGCCGTGAGCCTGGGCTTTAGAGCCAGGCCGGTCTGAACCCAAATCTTGGCTCCCAAACTTACCTAGAGACTGGTGACAAGTTACTTACCTTCCCTGAGTTGTTAAATATCCCTGTGTCGTCGTTCTCCCTTTCTTCCTTCATGACTTGCTCAGAGGGTCCTGTCCCAGGTTCGCCCCACTTGTGCCCTTGATCACATTCTCTTCGGCGTCCTGAGTTTTGCTCTGTCGATGACACCGCTTCCTGCTCAGCATTAATCTTGTTCTTCACAGCAAAACCTTCCTTTTAGCCTATTAATATACCCATTTCAAGTTTTCTGTTGCCTAAAAAAGCCAAAATGTATTCTTTCCTAGAATGTTTTTAAAAATGGTACTCCTTCTCTTGTCCTTTCCTGTGCTGACGGCTTCTGTGCCCCTAATAATCACTACGTCGTAGACTCCCTTCCATTCCCACCATCTCTAACTCTGAGGACTCTCTCAGAGGTTACCACGGATACCCAGTGAACAAATTGGACTGTCTTCTTTATCACCTCTAGCCACCCTGGCCTTTGAAACAAAGCACTTCGTTCATCTTAAAGTTCTCCCCTCAGTGTCTAAGGCACTTCATGAGCTTTGCTCTCTCTGGGTCTCTGTGATCATACGTACACTACCTCCACTCCTTCAGCCGGCCGCACACACATAGACATGCTCCACGTTCTCTCCTCAGACCTTCCCCTTCAGCTCAATGTCAGTCCATGTCTTTGGCAGCTATGACTGTTGAGTAGAAGACTTTCCAATCAAGACCTTCTGACCATCTGCTTTCCGCAGCTCCAGCTGCCCATCCCAAGGCTTCCTGGGATTTTCTTCCTAAATTATCCACCATTAATTCATATACAACATGCCTAAGTCAAATTCTTTAAGGGAAGACTGCAGTCTTCCTGAGGTTTTCTGTTTTGATCAATGGCACCATTGTCCTCCCAGTCTAGCAGGTGTGAATGCTTTGGGCAGTCCTCGTCCCTCTCTCCAGTAGACTGCCAGAGATGATTACATTCAGCCTCGAAGGTGATTTTGAATTTTTCCTCCTCTGTGAATGTTGATACCACTCTAGGTAAGGGTTCTAACACTACTGATAACTGAAAGACAGAAAAGCAACTTTCTTCCTTTTGTTCACAGCCTTTTGCAACACTGTGTTGAGAGAATTCAGAGGTGGCTCTCGGGGAATAACGTGGTGACCGGCTGGCAATGCGCACCAGGAGTCTGTAAGGGCAATGACAGCCTCTCTGGCACAGACTCTTCCAGGACTTCCCTATTGGCCACCTCACTTCTGGCCTCTCCCTCATTTACCTCCATCCGTGCAATATTATTGATTATCCTCCCTACAGCACAGAGCTGATGGTTCACTAATGCCTAGCACATTAAGTAAAACCCCTCAGGCGGGGATCTAGTGTTCTCACGTTCTTATGTCCCAAACCTCCATCTGCCTCTCCAGCCAAACTCTGTTACTTGTTCTTTCCCAAATACTCCCCACACCTCCCTGCCTCCTCCTCCTTCTTCCTTCCACCTCAACTTTTATTATTTCTGTCTGGAGACTTCTGATATCCTCACTGACCTGGGTTTTCTCTCACTTTGAAATCCCTGTGGTATATTATGACTTTCTGATACAAGCAAGCAGAGGGGATGACAGGGTGATGGGTAACAATAAGGTCACCAGCTCCCTCCTGTGGAGCCTGCCTCCCTTCTCTCTCTCCTGGCTTAGCCCACTTGCTGTTCCCCTCGCACTTGGCTGTGAGCTCATTGCAGGCCGGAGCTGTACCCGTACGGATCTTGCTTCCTTGTAGTCCCTGTGGTGTCTTGCGCAGTGTATTGCATGATGGCATTGGATTGGACTGTCACAAACAACTATTATAAAATAATGCTGGGTTTTGCTTTTTATTTGCATTTCATTTAGAACATCTGACATGGGGCTTGTGTCTGGCCAAGAGCCTGACCATCAAGGTGGGAGAGAAAAGCTGAGGTTGGGCGAACGGCAGGAGCTAGACCAGGGAGTTCCTACCAGGGAAGCACTCAGCCTTAAACCACATGGAAAACTGAGATCCAAAATGTCGTTAAGGGGGTCTAGTGCAGAGCTGTCCAATGGAAATATAATGCAAGCCACACATGTAATTTAAAATTTTCTAGTTGATATGTTTTTAAAAAGTAAAAAGAAACAAGTGAAATGAATTTTAATAGTAGGTTTTATTTAACCTACTTTTAAAAATATTATTTTGGCATTTAAGCAATATAAAAACATATTAATGAGATATTTTATATTCTTCTTTGTCATAGTAAGGCTTAGAAACCCAGTGTGTATGTTATGCTTAACAGCCCATCTCCAATTGGACTGGTCTCATCTCAGATGCTCCACAGCCACATGTGGCTCCTGACGACCTCACTGGGCAATGAAAGTCTGGAGTATCACACCGCCAAAGGCACTGTAGGTTAGCATAGAGGCTGGAGTTCAGAACTAGGAGTCCAGGAATCATGGGAGTGTGAAAAAAATGGGTCAGGATAGGACTGGTGTCCTCCTAGGGAAGTTGGGGACGAGGGCAGAAGTGTGTAGGGCCTCACAGCTCAGTGGTGGTATTTGAGTAACTGTTTAAGGATTGGTATAGTACCACAGAACCAGCTCATTTAACTTTTGAGAGTCAAGAAACTAAATTGATCCCAAGCACCGATTCCAAAATCTCAGGCTCAGGAATGCTACAGAACCTACCTCTTTGTTGGAAGATTAAAGAACTTCAGTAGGTGATCATTTCATGGGTTTCAGGGAACTTAGGACAGAGAATATCTACAAGGGAACTTGGCCACATCTTTGGTTGATTGGTTGAATTTTAAAGGAAGAGTTTAATGTCTTGATTAATTTGCTTATTTTGTTGCAGAGATATATGTATATATGATTGTAAGTCAGATTGAGGGAAAAGAAAACTCATTAAGGGAAATGAAAAACAAAACCTTTATTTTCTCTCACTTCTACTGCTCTCTCCCTCCTAGCCCTCCCGTGTGTGGGCACAGACAACGTCAGCTCCCCGAGGACAGAGCACGTCTGTCTGTCTGTTCTCTCCTGAGTCGCAGGACCTAGAACCACGTCTGGCACAAAGAAGAGCACAACCTTTTTATATGTATAAATATATATAATTTTTATTTATATATTATATATAAGTTTAGTGAATGAATTACAAAACAAAGAAAAAATCTGGTCTAAAGTTCTTTCTCAGGCCACATTTTGAGTAGCTGCATAATTTATCATTCTGAGTTTTTAAACTTTCATTTGAGTATCTGCAAACAAAATTTTATTTCTTTCTTGTGCTTTGACATCAACTAGCCCTCACCTTAGAAACCTGGGTGTCACCCTCTTTTTGTTCTACATTGACATCTTCAAATCTATTTAGACTAATAACCCAGAATCTTGTTCTGAAAAGAATGGCAAATTGTTGCTATTACCATAAATTAAACTATATTTCACTCCTGTGCCCCTCAATTGGTTGCTGTGGGTAAGTCACAGACACAGATTAGACACAGATTTTGCCCTTGGGGAAGCTATCAACAGCCAGTACTTTAATTTTTTTTAATAACCATGTCACCCTAGAGCCATCTGGTGTATATTTAGAGTAATGTAATTTCTGCTCTTGTTTAATGATACCGATGTTATGCAGCAAATATATTGCCATTTTGAAGGATAATTGGGTTAATTTCTCCATGTAATCCAACAGTGATTTTATCTTTCATTCTTTGCAAACTGCAATGAATTCTGAATTAGTTCCATTTTTAGAAAAATCATAGAGAAAAGGGCACACTGAAAGGTCAATGTGTATCACTACACAGAAACACAAAATGACTTTTAAAATAGGTTCACTTAGTAGGTTGGCCTGAGTTCCCAAATAAGAGGGAGTTGAGAGCATCAGATAAAAGAAAAATGGTGTCTAAGCAAGGATAGTAATAGTTATCTTTCGTCGTGTGTTTGCCTACACCAGGTACGCAGTGCCGAAGAGACTTTACCCATGTCTTCTTTTTTCTTTCTTATAACAGTGCCCTAATGTGTATGTTATTTTCCTCTTTTTAAAGATGAGCAAAACTGGCCTGCCGTTTGACAGCTGCAGCAACATAACTGACATGCAGTCCAAGGCCCCCACTACTTCCCATATGTTTGTGTGTGTGAATACTACTGGGAACACACACGCACACACAGGCACACACACCACCAACACCATGGCCACCATCATCAACCACATCAGAGCAAAATAAACCCTCCAGAAAAGGAATGAGTAATCCAGTAGGTTCAGTGTAACGAATATATATGGTTGTGGAAGAAGACTTTCTGTTAACTCGGCAAGATATACATACGTATACAGCTCTTTCCAAAGCTCCATAACAGAAACTTCCTGCCTGAGCTGTGGGTAGGCTTAGGAGAGTTCATGAATCCACATGTGTTCTAGAGCATGTAGGTGTGTATGTACTTTTCTGGGTATATAATCAGATTCTCAAAGAGACCCGTGACAACAAAAAGGTGAAGAACAGCCATGTTGACAAGTGTGAGGAATGGAGAGCATCGCAGGCATCAGAAGCATTGCATGGCTTTTTCTTCATAAGCAATGAGGTTATTATAATATCAGTTATCCCATGTTGTGATATTAAAAGTGACTAGTAATACCAACGATAGCATATTTAGCTAAAGTAATTTCTTACCTATGACATTTATAAAATGCTTTAGGGTACCTCACTGGGAAGCAGAATATAATTATATTATTCACCTAAGTTTTGAGGAAACAGGAAGAAAAGGCCATTTATTTATCCATATTTCATTCATTTGTTCAGCAAACATATACAGAGTGCTAATGCCCTAGGTGTCGGGAGCACAGCAGGCCTCCCCAAGTTCTCTCCCGTGTGGACTTAACGGTGGTGGAAAGGACTGGTAAAAAAAAGTGCACAGCTGATACTTGTTTGGTGGGAAGTGCGAAAACGGAAACCGAAGAAGTGAGGTGCAGAGTTATGGCGAATGGTGGCTGAAACCGTAAGTGTAGGACTTGCTGACTTGGTAGGAGATTTGTACTTTATGCTAAAAGAGGAAGGTTTTGTGCAGAAGGATGGCTTGACCTGTGAGACTAGGCAGTAATTTTATTTTTCTTGTTGGTGGACAGGGGGAGATATTCCACAGGTGAGTTTCTTATAGGTGGATTATTTCAAAGGTTTCTCATGTGTACCATGGGTGGGCAGGTGCGTTCGGCTACAAGTAAGATGCTCCTGTACGTAAGCCTCGGTTTAATTGAATAGAAAATCTGAGGGATACAGCTTTGAAAATCTCTTGATGCTGTAATGTCAGTGTTTTCAAGAGCAGCAAACCCAAGCACTCACACTGCTCACCATGGGTGGCAGCGCCACATGAAAGTACTGTTGTAAGGGCTGGGAGGCAGAGGCCAGCGTGTAGCTGTCCCTTCTTTCTGAAGGCAGCATCAGGATGTCACTGGTGCAGGGCATGGACTGTGTCACATATAAAAGCTCAGCTTCCACATTGGCTGTTCCAGGTGGCTGTATTGGGACCAGTAAGCCAACGTGTATCCAGAAGCCTATAGGCAGTTTCCTAAACACTATTCTGTCTTACATTCAGAAATGCTAAATCTGAACTTTAAGGAGTGGCCTGACTGTCTGACAATGATGACCTTTAGTAGAAAAAAGAAAAAGTGGCAATGAACTCTTTAATTAAAGGGAAGGAAAGAAAGTGAACCAGTAGGATGTAAATATCACCATCAGAAGATTTCAGAGCAGCTGCAGGGCCTGGACACCTTTGCCATCCCATTAGGGTCCCGAGTGGCAGCAAACACACCCTCCAGCAGGGGGTCTCCTAACGCTGCTTGGACCAGTGTGCCTTGTCATTACAGAGATTCATGTTCATATTCTCCCTCCCTCCTTCTCTCCCTCCTCTCCCTCCCCGCTCCCTCTTCTCTCCTGCTTCTCTGTCTCTCTGTCTTTGTCACTGAAAGACAGGTTAGGAATGTGTTCTGTGTATATATTTTTTCCTACATGGTTGTGCAATTGTCACCTTTTGAACAAAGAAAACAAAAGTACTGTGTGATGCAGCAAGGAAAAATCATGAATATGCCACTGTGCTCTATATATGGTCTTACAATAGACATTTATACCGTCATTGCTGGCATGCTCTCAGTACGGACTGAGAGATAATGAACTCTTCAGGGGAGCCTTGGGGATTGTGAGGAGCAGAGTGCTTGGGCCCCTGGAGGGGCTTGTCTACAGGGTAGAAAGCCTACTTTACCCCTCACCCTCAGACACAGAACCAGGAAGCCAACTAAGTGGTTGCTCCATTAATCCTGAGGTAAGACGAGCGAGTCAAAAGCAAAAAATAGAAATGAGTGTAGGTAGGACACTGAAAATATCCCTGTTTCCTCAAATCAAAAATGCACATTCTAACCTTTGCCCAGTACAAATTAACAGATTATAAATGTATTTTTAATTGTTTGATCCTCAGCTTATTACATAGTCTACAGAAAAATACCACTTCTGTCAATAACAGTCTTTTAAATTTAACACAACATCCTTTAAACCTACAGAATAATATAGACAGGAACATTACAAGCACCAATCTGTCTATCCCTATTTAACAAATCTTAGCATTTTTTTAAATATTTGTTTTAGGTTTTCTTTTAATAAGACAAGGTTTCCAGAAAAAAAAATTTAGGCTACATTGGCCTACTGCTAATGCTTCATGCCTAGTTAGAAGATTTTATATTTACTGGAAATTCTTATGTGGTATTGCTAAGGCACTGTGAATCAAGAGTAATCGAACATGATATTTCTCAAAAACCCTAAGGATGTATAGGTCTCAAGGCTCCTCATGTTACCCTTAACCAAAAGCCAAAACCAAAATGCATGCCTCAGAAACTATTAGACTGAAATATTCTTTGGAAAGAATAGTTCAGGCCGAGAGGCTGGCCTAGCCTCAGCGAGTAGTGAGGATGTAATTCACGGTCATGGCTGGGAGTCTCTCAGGGGCAACCGCTGAGCTGTTTGGAATCCCTGACATAGACTCTGACAGATACATGTATTGTGAGGCTTCTCAAAAATATACACTTCTTACAAATAAAACGGCGTACCCAGATGTATCTACATTAAACACTTAGTACCCAATCTCCCATCCGTTTATATAAAAGTATGAAATAATCATGTAGTAGAAAAATGTTACAGCTTAGCCTGTGTAAATTATCATTCTGTTTCTCTGTAACTGGAAGACGATCATCTGACCAGTAGCACAAGTGTTCTCCGTTTGCTCTGCTCAATCCCAGTAATGGGGCCCAAGAGGAAACAATTGAAAGCCCGTCCCTGCCTCCCTCCACAGGAGGGGCTGCAGGGTGCTTATGAGGGTGTGGTTTTCTTGGGATCTGCGGGGACTGAGCAGGTAGGGACACAGTTGTTCCTGGTGCCTAGTGAGCACTTAAAAAACTGATGCAGAAGAAAAGAGCATCCTGTCCCAAGACAAAACAAACCACCAGCCTTAGAAACCACCTTCTGAGCCCCATGGAGCCTGAGGATTCTCACTTTGAGAAGGATCTTCCTCCATGCAGATGCTCCCCGTGACCTGGGAAGGCACTTGGGTGTTGTCAACACCAGAGGTAACCCTACTGGAAGAGAGAAGTGTGCCCAGGTCTTGCCAATGGAAAGGGGGCTGCCTGCCTTGGGGAGCCTGGGGACTAGAGTGGCAGTTCTTCGTGTCTCTCAGAGGGCTGTTTGCAAACCGATTCACTGACAGATAGTAGGAGAAGAAACTATTTGTCTTCCAACTCTGGCTGGTTTGCCATGGCTCAAGAGATTTTAAAAACTTGAGCCCTGTGCGAGCTGAAGGAGCCCAAAACCTGGTTAGGAGAGAAAAAATGGCAACACATTAAGGCGGAATCTGATCTTGACAGCGAGTGACCACCTTAGCACTGCACATTCCAGTGAAATAGAGCTGATGGGACAAATAGGAGAGAGCCTTAACAACAACAACAACAAAAGGGCAGAGAACTGTCAGGAAGATGTAATCAAGGTATCCAAACTGAACTTTAAAACAAACAAACAAGCAACCTGATTAGGAGGTGGGTTGTTGCAGGGAACTGAGCTTGTGCTGTTGATGATGGAGAGGCGGAAATCCCTCCACATGGAGTGAAGGCTTAAAAAGAGTAAAGTCATGAGAAAACAAGCAGGAAACTTGGAGGACATATCCAAGAGACATGACATGCAGTAATAGAAGCTCTGGAACAAAAACTGGGGGGCAGAAGGCAGAGAAATAATCAATAACAGGAAAAAGTTTCCTGGGCTGAAGAATGTGTTGAACATCTAGACTAGAAAAGCAAGCTATGTTTCACCATTTGCTAGTAACTTTCTAAACTCCATGGAGCATTAAGAAATAAATCTCAAAAAAAAATAAATAAGTAAAATAAATCTCACAGTTTTCCAGACAGAAATCATAGGTTACTAACAATGGTGTGTTTCTAAATGGCAGGAGATTGTTATACGTGTTTATCATTTTAAAATTATTGTTTAAATAGAATTCATTTTCTAGCAGAAGATCACCTGGGGTTTTGTTTTGTCTGTAAGAAGGGGGTGGATAAATGATTTCAAGTCTAACGTAAAAGAAGTCTGTAGCCCTGGCTGAAGGGGCTTGGTAGGATGGATTGTGGTCCCATGCACCAAAAGGTTTCAGGACGGTCTCCAGTCAGGGCATATACCTGGGTTGCAGGCTTGATACCCAGTTGGGGTGCATGTGGGAGGCAACCAATCTATGTTTCTCTCTCACGTCTGTGTCCCCCAACCACCCCCAAAAGGGTGTGAGAAGAACCCAGAAAATGTTGGAAGAAGAGTAGTGTGAAGGAATTTGTCTTACTGGACATCAAATGTTTCTATATAGCTACTAAAAACCAAGTACATTTGGTGCAGGCATAGACAGAGATGTTAGTGCAATTTAGTAAATGTCCAGAAATGGACACAAACGTATGTGAGAAATCACACT
This sequence comes from Macrotus californicus, assembly GCA_007922815.1. Lineage (NCBI taxonomy): Eukaryota > Metazoa > Chordata > Mammalia > Chiroptera > Phyllostomidae > Macrotus > Macrotus californicus. The sequence goes on along the minus strand of VMDR010007291.1, from coordinate 18,648 downwards.
TGACAAAGATGGTATTTTAGTTCAGTGTGAAACGTTTGGTTCAGCTAGACGAACTTGGATGCCATGACACCATCACTGACATACCTGAGTATGCAGCATTGGAGAAAACGAAAGCTGAATGCCAATCCATTTCACAAAATAAATTCACGACAAATTAAAAGTGTAATTATAAAATGTGAAATAATTTAAATGTTACAAAATTTTCCTAGAAAGGCAGGGAACAAAAAAAATTAGACTGTGTGAATTTTATATTATATGGAAATATATTATAAGAAGGAAAATGAGAGCCTGGGAGAAAAGTTTCAATGCATATGGAAGAAAAAGGGCTAATATCCCTTATATTAAAAGAATTTCTAAAATTAAAAATATGGGTAACACAATGGAAGAATGGGCAAAGAATACAGTTGCAGAATCCAAATAGCCCAGATGCAAATGTGCTTAATGTTGTAGAAGAAAAGGAAATTAAATAAGAAATCAGGTATTTTAAAGTCTGTCACATTGATAAAACTTACAGAGTAAAATTATCCATTACTGGCAAGAATATTTAGAAATTGGAAGTCTTATACATTTATGGTTGGAGGTCCAGTTGTAAGCTTTTTTGTTACCATGCACTAACAAGTAAAATTTAAAACATACATATGCTTTGACTAAGCCCTCCAACTTTGTAGGATCTCTGGAAAGCAAGTGCCAGAGGGTAGAGATGTGTGGTACAGGTCAGATGCCTCGGTGTCTTCCAGGACTATAACCTGGAAACAAAATCAATTTTCACCAGCAGAGAAGTATTGGAATTACTTATGGCATATACCCATACCATGGAATGTGTGTAGCTATTTAAAAACTATATTTGAGTGATATTTGTTAACTTGGAAAGATGCTCATGATGTACTGATGGGCGAGACAAGCAAGTTGCAGAACAATACGTATAGTACGCTTCATTTTCCACACATGAGACTTTGCATATGTCTGTGTATGAGCGTGTATGGCTGCCTGGTACAGAAAAAGAGAGGAGGCTGGACACCGGATGTTTCTGATGGTTATCTGGGGGAATAATGGGGACTCTGGATCAATGAAGATGACTCACTTTCCCTTTATACATACATCTTTTGATGATTTTACTGGTAACAATGACCATGTATTAGTTTAGTAATAAAAATAACAATACGTTTTTTAAAATGGAACTAACTGTCCAATTTCATCAAAGATAATATAAAAACCTAGGCCTTTTTTTTCCTGGAATAAGAGCTAGAACTCTCACTTTCTCTATTACTGTAGGAATTTTCATTGATTGCTCTCTAAATTCTAAGAATAGAATTGGCTTACAAAGAAATATCAAGAGTATTCTCAATGATCAGGACCATTATCTCGGGCTGTTCTGTGGCAAATCCAGAGAAACTGCCTGTAGTTAGGGCTCCAGTTTACTCAACACGGACCCAGCTGGCCCCTTGTTTCTAGCCAGAACTGCTGCTCAGGATGTTCACATTAACCTGATGTTATGCTTTGAAAATGCTAGCTGGTAGAAGCAGCCCCAAAACTTCCACAGAGATCTCCCCCTAAGTTACCACTCCATTGAAATCTCACCTTCAACAGGGCATTAGAGGAAGGGCCACAGCTGGAGTTCCTAGGTGGTGGATGAGGCCAGTGCCAGTGTGCATAATGGCACCCCATTATGCTGATTTTCTAGGCTGATGTTCATATACAACTTTCCAAACACGTTTCCATCCCTTTCTGGGGTCCTTGATAACAAAACTGCATGTCGATTCATGTGCTGACCAATCTGTATAACTGTTCCCTGTAGACTCTATGTAGTTCATGGCCTTTGAGAGACAGCATATCCCAAAGTGATTTAGCTCCAGAGTCAGACTCCCTGGGTTTGAATCTCATCTCAGCAACCTCTGTGAGCTGTCTGGCCTTAGACTGCCTTTCGTTCCCTAAGAACTAGCATATGTAATAATGCCTCCACTGCTGGTTTGTTATAAGATAATCCCTATAAAAACTCGTGGTGGACAAATGTAAGTCATCATCACAGTCACCCTCCTCATGGTCATGATCGTCATTCATCGAGAGGTAGTCTGCTTTTTTTCACTAGTGTCTTCACCTGCTTCTGCCCTTATACTATGTCTGCCCAAAATGTCCCAGAAGCAGCTGTCCCTGTCTCAACCTTACCTGTACAACTTAGGAGACAGCATTTTATATTCATTAAAAATTATTTCTTGGTAACTGCAACTTCCTTTGAAGTATACCCACAAAATAAGCTGAGGGATAGAAGCTTGGATAGATTATGGATAGGTATGAGATAAGTCAAGTGTAATAACGTATTAAGTGTAGGAACTAGGTGTTAGGTATAGTGATGTTCGCAATGTAATTGTTTCAGCTCTTCTGAATATATGAATTTTTTCATAACATCTTAGAAAAAATCATTTTTAAATTTTTTCATTTATCAAGAGCACCTTGCTATGGAATGAGGGGGATCCAAAAAGGTAATGCAAAAGGCAAGGAGTTCCACAAAAGAAAAAGAAAAAAAACAACTCAATTCAAACATAGACAATGGACTTGAGTAGACAACTTTCCAAAGAAAAGATATGCAAACAGGCAATAAACAAGCACATGAAAGGGTGTTCGACGTGATTAGTCATTACAGAATGAAAGTCAAAACCACAATGAGATTCCACTTCACACTCATTACTAGCATTATTTTCCAAAATAAAAATATATAATAATAATAACTATAACTCCCTTTCTCCTCCTTCCCCAGCCCTAGTAGCCTCCATTCTGCTTCCCATCTCTCAGAATGTGGCTGCTCTAGGTAGCTCATATAAGTGGAATCATATAATATTTGTTCTTTCAGATCAAGCTTATTTTACTTAGCATAATATTTTCTAATTTTATCCACATTATAGCACATATCAGAAGTTCATTCCTTCTACAGTCAAATAATATTTCCTGTGCAATCAAACTTCAAATGAAATGTGGTATAAGGACATGCATACACCACATTTCATTTATTTATCTCTTGGTGTTTCCACCTTTTAGCTATTGTGAACATAGATGTGGAAGTACCTGATTGAATCCCTGCTTCCAGTTCTTTGGGTATATACCTAGGAGGGGAACAGCGGGATTCTATGGTAATTCTGTTTAACATTTTGAGAAACCATTAAACTACTTTCCAGAGTAGCTGCACTATTTTATATTCCCACCAGCAATGTATGAGTGTTCCAGTTTCTGCACATCCTCACCAAACCTTACTGTCTGCCCTATTTTATAGGGGAGGAAATTGAGTCTATGGACCTACACTTGACTCTCTGATTATGGACTTGCAATAAAGGACAAAATACAGGAAGAGGAAGAATGTGAGAGCAGTATTTTACAACTTAGCAGCATGCCTCATTTTAAAAATGAAAACAATCCATGGAGATAAGTGTATTTGAACAACAATAAAAAAAAGAGAGAGAGAGAGAGAGAGAAACCTTTAAAAAAATTAAAAAATAATAAAAGCAATCCGTTTATAAGATATAATGTTAGTAGCTGTGTGACAAGAAGGAGAAAGCTTGATCGGACCTAATAAATTTAACTCTGATACAAAAAAAGCTGAATTTATTGCCTTGCTTAGAGCAAGAATTAAATTAGCTTTCCCTCTCCTGGCACCAGGGGCCCAATTCCTAAAAGCAGACTCATGTTTACCTGAGGTATATATAGGTGTGTGTTGTTTCTGTACCCCAAGTTTAGCCTCACTGAATTTGCAAGGGACATTGCATGGATCATCATTGCTATAAAGTATTATTGAAATGTTTAACTGGCAGTTCACATTTCTGACTTGTATTTTAGTCATTTTCTTTGACTAAAACTTCCTCTTGTGTGAAGTTTGCTTTGAAATTGTAATGTTAACAAGACCAAGCTTTTGGTGGTTTGGTGTTCAGGCAGTCTAACAATGAAACTGAAAAGCACCATCTAATTTAATTGCACATCTGTGGACTGTGATTGGACTCTGTGAACACCAGGGGGCGCTGCTACACTCTTTACCCTGTACCTTGCCTGTCGGAGTTAGCTAGCATTTTCAAGCTTATAGCATGATGTGTGTATGCACATACTTAGACAAAAAGAATGAGGCTTTCAGAGTAAAAACAGATGAAACTCTCAGCAGGTTTCACATGTCAGTACTTAATTTTTGCAGAGTCAGAAAGAAGGCTTTGTGTTTTAGGCAGTACTCCTGTGACCAACCACTTACATTAACTTCGAGCAAAGCTTTGAGCTTTTCTGAGAATCCCCAGTGCATTTAGCATTTCCTATGTAATAAGAAATAGACCTTTTACATTACAGGATATGTATGAATAAGGGTGTGAAATATGAACCAATCATAAATACCATGGTTTCCTCACTAAAGGAAATATCTGTGCAAATCCAAAGACAAGTGAAGATGAAGACTTTGTCTTTTTGTATTGTTATTAAGTCTTATTTACTTGGATGCAATTCATTATTCTGTCAAAATCCCACTGTTCCCCTGCCCATTCTCTCTCACTCCCTGACTCTTTTCCGATCTCCAGTGGGCACTCAGAAGCCTGACCATGTACCGTATTTGTCAGAAGACCTGTGAGTCTTTGACAAAAAAACTGAGGAGAGATTATAATCTGTTTCTATGTCTGTCTGTGGACTTGTTTCTCGGATGCCATTGACATTTGCTTCATCGAAGGGTCTTCTTTTTGATTTTTCATGTTTGGAAAACTCTAACATTCTCTTTAGCCGTCTTCCTTTTCCCTGTGCTGAAATGCTCTTCCAGCCAGACAGTATGATTTCTCTTGCTCTTGTCATAAGATTCCATTTCTTAAATTTTCCCTGGTGGCACTATACTTCTCTGAGCATAGTTTACATTCTACATCTTTGTATTGAAGGTCCTATCCCCTTCCAGCCTTTTCCAGTTTCCATGACAACTCATAAATGGCCTCCAGGATGGTTTTTGCTGAGCTGGGACAAGGTCAGAGTGTATCATGCATGCTGGGAGACTTTGCTGAGTATGAGGGGTGTGATAAAGATGGAAGGCTATACAGAGGCAAGAGATTAGTTGTAACAAGAAGAAAGGACTTTAGCCCTTGAGATCTTGACAGGTTTTCTAGGAGTTCTGCAGATGTAGGATGTGGACAAGAAAGGAAGCTGAGTGTAAGGTCAAATGGGCCCTGAGGGTGGAGTATAGAGGTGCTTGAGGGAACTTCCTAAAGTTCATAGGGGATCCCCTATTCTAGATGGTGAATGATGTAATAAAAATGAGGTGGGTATGGAAATGAAGAGAACATGGTCCCTGACTTCCAAGGAGTTAACAACCCAGTGGGGAAGACCAGAGAGTTAATACAGTGGGAGAGGAGGGATAGGGAGACTTAGAGCTGATTCTGAAAGCTACCAGACTCAGGCAGTTCCACTTCTGGCCCCAGGACTCACTGCTTCCATGCGCACCAGATGAGCAGCGGTGTTGGCCAGCCACCGCAGGAATAGATAGCCCGGGGACTGTGATGGTGACACGTCCCTGCCAGCACTGCCTGTTCCCTGGGAATATTTTCTTTGATTCATCTCACTGAGAAATTAAGCCATGCTCCAAGTAGAGGAGTAACCTCCCACTGACTTTTAACTCATTTCTGCTCTTATGCTCTATCTGCAGAAAGTACCCTAGAGACAGCTGTCCCTGTCCCAACCTTACTTGTACATTTTATGAGACAGCATTTTTTTCATTAAAAATATTTCTTTATATCTGCAACTTATTTTGAAATGTACCCACAAAATAAGCTGAGGGATAGAAGTTTGGGTAGATTACGGATAGGTATGAGATAAGTCAAGTGTAATAGCATATTAAGTGTAGGACCTAGGTGTTAGGTATAGTGATGTTCACAACGTAATTGTTTCAGCTTTTCGGAATATATGAATTTTTTCATAACATCTTGGAAAAAATCAAATTTTAATTCTCTCATTTATCAAGAGCACCTTGCTATGGAATGAAGGGGATCCAAAAAGGTAATGCAAAAGATAAGGAGTTCCACAAAAAAACAACTCAATTCAAACATGGGAAATGGACTTGAGTACCCAACTTTCCAAAGAAAAGATATGCAAGTGGGCAATAAGCCCGTGAACGGATGTTCAACATGATTAGTCATTAGAGAAATGAAAATCAAAACCACAGTGAGATACCACTTCACACTCATTACTACACCTATTTTCCAAAATAACAATATACAATAGTGATAACAAAATAAGTTTTGGTGAGGGTATGCAGAAACTGGAACACTCATACATTGCTGGTGGGAATATAAAGTGGTGCAGCTACTCTGGAAAGTAGTTTAATGGTTTCTCAAAATGTTAAACAGAATTACCATAGAATCCCACTGTCCCCCTCCTAGGTATATACCCAAAGAACTGGAAGCAGGGACTCAATCAGCTACTTCCATCCACATCCATGTTCACAGCCAAAAGGTGGATACACTGACAGATAAATAAATGAAATGTGGTGTATGCACACAGGAAATATTATTTGACTGTAAAAGGAATGAACTTCTGATATGTGCTATAATGTGGATAAAATTTGAAAATATTATGCTAAATGAAATAAGCTTGATCTGAAAGAACAAATATTATATGATTCCACTTATATGAGCTACCTAGAGCAGCCACATTCTGAGAGATGGGAAGTAGAATGGAGGCTACTCGGGCGGAGGAGAGGGGTGAAGGGAGTTACTGTTTGATAGGCACAGAGTGTCTGCTTTGGGTGGTGGAAAGTTTGGAAACAGATAATGGTTATGCTGCACAACACTGTGGATGCGCATACTTAATGCCATTGGATTATGTAGTTATACGTGGTTAAAATTGTACATTTTATATTCTGTATAGTTTATCACACTTTGTTAGAAAAGCAAGGAGTTCCTTTCCCAAGCATAATGTGTACCGAAGAAAAAAATTAAATAAAAAGGCAAGGCAGTATGCTCTTATGCAAAATGAGGTAAATGAGTAATTATCTGTAAGATAGAAAGACATTTAGCTGGAGACGCAACAGAACACTGAGGAAGAGGTAGTCCCACGCCAGTATCCAAGCAAAAGAACAGGATTGGGAAAGGCAGGGAGAAACTTGCCAAATAAGCTTTTCATCTGCAACTCTCCCAGCATTCTCTTCTCTTCCCTTCATGTGCCCATTCTTGCCTCTTTCCATCCAGAGCAGGGATCACACCTGGCAAATACAAAAATCCCTCTGTGTGGCCTGGATCTCTACTCACCCTCCATAGGACCCTGGACAGCCAGTGATCCTCTCCCACCTCATCAGTCTCTCCTGGCTCCTGGATTCTTCACAGCACTACGTGGACTAAGGTCGCTCTCTCAAATGAACAAACCAGCAAAGCCTGCAAATCTTTCCTGATCCCCGCCTACCTCACTCTTTCATCTTTCTTCTCCCCTTCATAACTAGGCATCTTCACTTGCCATCTACAACTTGCTTACTTTTTATGCAGCGCTTAACCTATCCTAATCGGGTTTCTCCTCTGATCATCCAATGGAATTCCTGTTACACAAGTCAGCAGCAACCCTCACCTCACTAAGTACAGAGAAGCATTCTCAGCCCTTATCAAAACTGCCGAGAGTGCTCAGCACAGTTGATAACTCCCTTTTTGAAATATCCCTTGTCCTTGGCTTCCTGTGAGCCTCCTATCTTTCACTCTTGTCTTCATTGCTAGCTTCTGTTTTTCCACATTTCTCCCGGCTCAATATTATGTCCTCTTCTCTCTACATTTACTTCAGAGGCAATTGTGTCCCCTCATATGGATAGCTTAAAATACCATCTGTATGCCTGCCAAAGTCGTACTCACAACCCAAACCTTGCTAGAAAATGAAGCCCAGTAGCCAAACTGCCTGCTCCCCATCTCTATTTAAACTCCTCAGCTAACACCACGAATTCACTGCGCTCCAGGAAGGGAGGACCAGGACCCCGAGTGAGCACAGCCCTGCCCTTTCTGCCCAAGTCGTCCTCTGTCACACCTTCTTCCACCCGTTGGCTTTCTGCTGCCATGCCCGTTCTCACTCCCAGTTGTGCCCAGGTCTAGTTTTGTCAGTAAAAGGGATCTAGTAACACCTAACCTGTATGGTTTTTGTTCAATGAAATAAGATAATGTGTGAGGTGATAAATTATCACTATGTTATGCATGCTGGTCTACTCTGGTAAAAAACAAAAAAGGAAAGCAGAACAATTAATATATCAAATCCATGATTATGACAGAACAGATATCCTTGATAGCTACTTGGCATTTTTAACTCATTCAAGGAGTTGGAAATAATTCGTTCATACTACCCCCTCTGGAAATCTTGGACATACGTTTTTATCTGTATTTTAAAATTGAGAAAACTGGGGCTGGCAATTAGGCCATCAAAGGAATCAGCCAACTCGGGGCAAATAGTCACGCTATTATGTATTGTTCAGCCTTGGGAAAAGCTTTCATTCCATTTCGGCTTTCCAGCGAGCAATGCTGGCATTGTGCAGACACCCGCCGCCGCAGATGCTAAAAATGGTGACTGGCCAATCACAGCCCCCTGCTGAGTCTTCTACCCACTGAACTGGATTCCTGACTCTTTCTCCTGCAGCACAAAGCAAAAATGTTTCAAGTATCAAATCATTTGGCAGTTTTCAATGGCATTTAACAACAACAACAACAACAAGTGTTTGTATAACAAAATGTTTTCCAGAAGTAGAAGCCCATAAAGATTATTGCCTTCTTTTTAGTACACAGAAGTATTCCACAAACATGACTCTCTCGGCTTTTTGCGATATGGCACCCCGAGAGGAGAAGTCCCTCTCCTCTTCCACTGGGGCACTCTCTGTTTTGCCATCAGCTCTTAGGCTCCTTGGGTCCAGGACCCTCCACGCTGCCTCCTCTCTTAGAGTCCATCCTCCCACCAGTTGGGCTGCCTGCTGCTCATCCCAGCTTAAGGAGAGAGAAGATCCAACTTGGCGAGGCTGGCCCCTCCCTGCTGATGCCGGGGCCTTGGCATTGCTTTTGCTGCCAGTCTGGTTGCTTCCTTGTTGCCTTTGGAAGCCTGTACTTTCTCTGTGGCTTTTGTGGTCGTTTCCATCCGCCAGTGTGGTCCCTCTCAGAGGCACTAGCGTGCCAGACCAGCCTATTTGAATTGGTGCCAGGCCACTTACTGGGGAGGTGAAGCCAAACCCCATATATTTAAAACTGTAATGCTTTGCTTGTCCACCTAGCTCCTGTCTCCTGAAGTCATTAGTTGTGGTTTTACTTTACTGTTAAAACACTCTCCTTTTTTTTCTTTCTCTCAGCTCTGGCTATTTTCAGCTCTATATATTTAGCAAGTTGTGTGTAGGTAGAGATTCTGCTGTTCTACTTAAATCTCTTTGTTTTTTTCTTTCCTTCTTCCTTGTGTGTGTGTGTGTGTGTGTGTGTGTGTGTGTCCTAAGGAAAGAGAATGTGTTTCTTATTAAATGAGGGAGCAGGGGGAGAAGACAGAGAGAGCTGACATTTGACTAGAATAGAAAGTGAGACAACAGTGGCAGCCTGTCCAGTAACACGGGAGGAGGGGAAGCCAATTTATTTGGCCACAGGACAGATGTCATACCTTATCTTGAATTCCTTCAGGAAAATTGACTGTGGTTGCTTGAGAGAGAAGTCTTTTGTGCTTCATTCTGCTTGGCAGATTTTAAGATCCTTAGAGTGTCACGGGATTCCCTTTGCATCATGCCACGTCTAAAGCTTTGCAAAGATTGACCGTGATTGTGCAATTTGTAAGTTAAGCGATTTTCCTGCAGTCCGTGAGGAAGCTAGAGACACGTCTAGAAACACACCATGTGGATTCTAAGCCTCAGACCTTTCAGCTGTGGCCCCATCTCCCTGTCTTTATTTACTCTAGAAATCGGCACATATGTTTTTCAAGTAAATATTTGGTTCTGGGGGGACTTAGGATGGAACAGTCTCCTAACCTTTGCCAGTGGAAGGTGCTAGATTAACTGCTGTAGACCAGAGTCTGCCATTCATCAGTACGTAGCTGCAGTTTGACTAGCGGCTGTCCCAGATCTCCAAGGGCCTGCCTATACTGCCGTCCAAACAGAACGCACATTTGCCACATTTACTAAAAGCAAAATAGGTTTTCTAGAAGCACTCTCAATCAAGAATGGAACTCAGAGCATGAAAAAACTACCATTCTTGGGGTAATATAAAAAACAGCTTGCCCTTCATGGGTAAATGTGCGTGTTCCACGGAAGAAACATGGATTCCTGAGTCTCTAACATAAACCTATGAAATTCATCCTCAGAAAAATACACGACTCTTCCACTTGGCTTGAAAGATACCATACAATACATGTAGTAGTTTTAGACATGCCAGCATTTATAAAAAGTGAGAATTTGACTAATGTGTTGCATGATAGATACAGTCTAGCAAACACTACAACATCATCTTGGATGGATCTTCCCAGAATGAAGGTCACAAATCCAAATATTTTAAGAGCCCAGTGGGAAATTAAATGGGAGTAGTGGCTGGTGGAGTACGAAGTAGCTATGAGCCTGATGTTAGGGAGTAGTGGAGACTGTGGCAAACTGGAGCACCTAGGATCCTTGCAAAGAGTGCAGCGCCCATAGCTCTAACCAACACTCATCAGGCAGGATTGCAGACGCAGTGTGGTCAGATTGTCTGATATTTTCAAAAGAACATGGAAATTAGATTTTTATATAAAAGTATCCCAACTTTTAAATGTTAGAAACTAATTTTTTAAAAATTTACAGCACTGTGTTGGCCAAAGAAAGCATATTCTACAAGACACATTCAATGAGTAGACTGCCAGTGAATTTCTTTTTACTCTTGAAGGTGACGATTTATGTGATGAAATACGGGAGCTTGGAGAAGACGGTTAGTAGGGAGTCTGCAAACCAGGGGAGAAGGGGATGCTTTGATACAAACCAGAGATTCTCACTTGACACCTACAAGAGCAGCACATTGATGCACAAATAACAAATCCACCAAAAACATTTCATAAAGAGGCAGAAAGCAAACCCAGAGGAGCTCATCAAGGTATGTGGGATCAAAAGGCAAACTGGTTCTGGCCAAGTTCTGCAGGTAGGAGAGTGAGAGACCATCTGGAATATTCAGGTGACTATAGAGAGAATGCTTTCCACCTGGGTACACCTGGGATCCATACTGGAAGAACATTTTATTTGAGCAGGTTAAGAGCAAAACTTGGAACTAGGAAGTGAAATATTAGTCACAGCCTGTTATACATCTGATTAATGAGTTAGGCTGTGCCAGGCTAGTTAAAGTGAAAGGACTAGGTCCAAGTCCTGCAGCAGCACCCACAGGCGCAGAGCTCAGAGCCTTGTGACATCAGAAAAGGAGATGTTTCACTATTAAGATCTTTGAAGGCAAATGCTGTTTACCTTTTTTATCAGTGGCCCCAGCTCAGTGGCTGGGTCAGGAATAGCTCAGTAAATGACTTCTCAGGAAAGATACCAGAACCACATGCTAGCACACACTGTGCTGAAGGGGACACAGGTTCCTAATGACTCACTTGGTGCCAGATTGAATGGCCACCTCTCAGTGTGCACACTCCTCAAAGGAGGAGTTTTCACATCATTCAGTCTCCAACCACCCTCTCCTTGAATGTCTTAGCGTCCCTCTATCCTGATCGTTCCTTCACCTTTCTGGGTTTCTTAATTTTTTCCCTTAATCTAATTTACTGGCTCCTGTTGCTTCCTCCATGTTCTTTTCATGGCGGTGTCACCTGAGGTGTAGACCTTATCGGCTCTACTCTCTCAACAGTGGCTTTCAGTAATCTCGCCAACTCTCATTGGTCCAGTTCCCATGGATATGTTGGCATCCCACATTTCAGCCTGAACTCAAATTCTGGAACCAAATTTTCAGTTACTATTATGGAATGAATGGTCCCTCCACCCACTTCATACGTTGAAGTCCTAACCTCAGTGTGGCTGTCTTTGGAGATGAGGCCTGTAAGGAAATAATTAAGATTAAATAGGTCATAAGGCGAGTTTCTGATCCAATAGGATCAGGACCCTTATAAGAAGGGATATCAGAGAGTTGGCCCACTCATGTGCAGTTCCCTCCCTCTGTCTGTCTCTCTCTCCCCTTGCACACGTGGAGGAAATTCTATGTGAGCGTACAGTGATGTGGTAGCTGCCTACAAACCAGGAAGAGAGCTCTCACCAGAAACCAGATTTGCTGGCACCTTGATCATGGCCGTCTAGCCCCCAGAACTGTGAGAAAATAAATATCTGTTGTGAAAGCCTCCCAGTCTGGTATTTTGTTACAGCAGCCAAAAGTTCCCCCAACTATATTTCAGGATCTCATTATCGCTTGCCTGAGATTTCTCTCAAGTGATCACTAAGCTCTATTCTCTTCAGACTCAAGTTCAACTTCCACCTTGTCTCTAGAGTGACATTTCCAAAATATCTGATCACCCACCAGTCCTCATTAAAACACTTTCATTTCTACCTAAGTCTAAACTCCTCGGTGCAGTGTAGGGCAGCCTGCAGTGACAGACGTGTGTCCTTCAGAAGGAGAAACTGCAGTGGTGGGAAGTGCCCTCCACAAATGGGATGTGGAGGAAGTTGAAAGCCAGGAGTCTTGCCGAAGAAATCCCCTGCCCAAGGAGCCTGAGGCGGCTGAACAGTCCCCATTTCTTAGCCAACGGGAATGAGGCGACAGACACTAGAAAGTATGTCGCTTGACTGGCATGGGAAATTTCCATTTCTAATGTAAGTGATAATGTTTGGGGATTTTTTTTAATGTTAATAATATTTTTATTTCAAATAAATAAAAATGTTTACTAAATTTTTGAAAAAATATATCTTGTGTTAAGAACATTTAACATGAGATCTACCCTTTTGACAAATATTTGTGTACATGCAATATTGTTGACTATAGGTACAGTGTTCAGCAGATGTCTGGAATTTGTCTTGCATACCTGAAACTTTATGCCTATTAATTAGTAACTCATTATTCTTCCCTCCCCTGGTCCCTGGCAACCACCATTCTACTCTCTGGTTCTGTGGTTTTGACTATTTTAGATACTTTGTAAGTGAAATCACACAGCTGTATCCTTCTGTGACTTTCTTATTTCAATTAGCATAATGTCCTGGAAGTTCACTCATGTTGTTGACTATTGCAGAATTTCCTTCTTTGTAAAGGCTGACATATTCCACTGTAGGTAGAGACCACATTTTTCTTACCCACTCATCCACTGATGGACAGCTTATCACAGCTTATTTCATGGTTAGCAAACATAGATACCAAAATTGACCTTGGCATACAAAGGTGGAAGTAGGCAAACTTTGAAACTTCTCTTTAGCGTGCACACACACACACACACACACACTTAAGTATAGGATATTAATTCAAATTTGAGGCTCTGAATTCAGATTCAGGCTGCCTGGTTTAAATTCTAGCCCCACTACCCACTGTATGACCTTGGGCAAGTGAGTTTATTTTGCCAAGCCATTGCTTCTCTATCTGTTAAATGGTTATAGTAATAGTATCTTTTGATAATAGTAATAAGGATTAAATAAGGCAAACTATGCTTAGCATACTGCCTGGTAGACGGTAAGTTCTCAGAAATGTTGATACTGATATTAGTGGTAATGACAGTCGTAGTATTTTCTAATAATCCTTTAGTAAAAGTACTAACAAAAGGCACTTTAGAATTCTAAGGCTCAAGGAACCCAGTTTGAAAAACATTGGCTTAGGCTTCAGACACACTGGTCTCCTCCTGCTCCTTGAACATGTCAGGTACATCCTACTTCAGGGCCTTTCCTCTTGCCATTCCTTCCTCCTGGATGCTCTGTTGCCAGCTATCTGCATCTCTTATTCTCTGAGTTCATGTAGGTCTTTACTCAAGACACCCACCTTGGCAAGTCCTGCCCTGACGATCTCATCTGAATTTTAACACCGCTGCCCCAGCACAAAGCTCTATATCCCTCTTCCTGATTCATTTCATTCATTTCTTTTCTGGAATACTATTACTAGCATGTTTTTTATTTTAATTACTCATTTTTGTCTCGCCTACTACATGAAGCCAGGGATGTTTATCTATTTTGTTCCCTGGTATTAATAGGTTCTTAGTAAATATTTATTGAATAATTGAATGACTAAGCTCTAGTAAAATATTCAACATAATTTTGCACACTCTGTGAACATGATAAATTCATTTTAACGTTCTGCTAAAATGAGTTTTTACCATTTATTTAAAAAACAAAAATAATATGCTAGCTATTGTATTTATATGAACATTGAGAAACATTTACAAAAGTGCCTTTTAAAATAATCTAATATAGAATGTTTTCACCTACATGGTGCACAATTCTAAAGGGAAGGAGGACACTTAAATGTTTAAAAATATGTAATTATGGAAAAACTAGGTTAAATTGCAACTTCTTATTAGAAGTTTCCAGATACAGAACAGGACCAATCATGTTACGTGAACCATCATCACCAGCCAGAGTGAAAACTCATACTGTGAAGGTTAGACCTTGTGGCTACCAGCAAGGACACTGGGAAGCTCACTCTGTTTTTAGAGCAGTATACCGGGTCTGGCAGAAGTAACGCCTGCTTGAGTGTGTTTGGTAGGGTCCATGAATGTCTTTCACGAGGTGCACAGCAATTTGAACATTGCACGTAAAATGTCATATGGTGTGCTTGAGTGTGATATTGTTATGTTACAGAATTACATGCTTATGGTTTTGTGATAAAAGATTTTTATGTAATAAAAAAGGTGTGTTATTTGTGCCAGACCTTTATTTGACATTGAAGGGAACTATTTAAATTTAAAATAAACCTAATTAGAATTTAAAGTAAAAATAAGATACTCATTTATCATTAAAAGCATTCAAATTAAAAAGCCTGGCTAATTGCGTTATTATATTAGGCATTGATATCCCAGAAGCATAATTGATAAGGAGAGTAGGAGCCACTGCTATCTCTAATTGTGTGCTTTCAATGATCTCACCTTCCGCCTAGAAAGCATTGATTATTTTCTCATTTGTATTTCTTTGATAGCACAACTTTTACCGAGCTAAACGGTGGTTCGGTGGGAAGGATGTTATGAGAAAGAATAGGTTTGACCTTGGTGAAATCACCGTGGACCATGTCTGGTCCTTGGTCCAAAAACAATTGTGTCTGGTAATCCAATTCAGTCATCCAAGAGAACTGAGTGAGATTTACTAACCAAACTGATTTAAGGAGACAGAGATGAATGTGGCTATCTATTCAAGATAAATTTTAAAATAAACCTGACACTTCATAAGTTCCTGGTGTCATAGAAACTATCAAGTAAGGGTCAGTTACTCTCCCTCTGGGAATGCTGAAATTAGAACCAGAGTTTGCTGAGTTTTTACAAAATAAGAAGCCAGGAAGGAAGAATCAGTTCTCCCTAAGGAGTCACCCTCAGGGAGGACACTTGCTTCTGTCTTCTCCACTGTGGTGAAGGTCTCTCTTCAGGGGCCACAGTGATGGACTCCATTGGCCATGACTCCAAAACATGACCAAACTCTGACTCTTTAGAATTTTTTCCTATCTATGTTCCACATCACTGGTTCCCTTTTCCCTCCTTCTTTCTTTTTTAATTTTGATTGTTGTTCAAGTACAGTTGTCTCCATTTCTCTGCCACCACTTTCCCCTGCCCCACCCACCTCCACCCTCAATCTTACCCCCCTTTGACTTTGTCCATGGGTCCTTTATGTACGTTCCTTGATGACCCTTCCCCCTTCTTTCCCCCATTATCTCTTCCTGCCTCCCCTCTGGTTACTGTCAGTTTGTTCTTTATTTCAATGTCTCTGGTTATAATTTGCTTGCTTGTTTGTTTTGTTGATTAGGTTCCACTTATAGGTGAGATCATATGGTATTTGTCTTTCACTGCCTGGCTTATTTCACTTAGCAAAATGCTCTCCAGTTCCATTCCTGTTGTCGCAAAGGGTAGGAGCTCCTTCTTTCTTTCTGTTGCGTAGAATTCTATTATGTAAATGTACCATAGTTTTTTGATCCACTCATTGACTGATGGACACTTAGGTTGCTTCCAACACTTGGCTATTATAAATTGTGCTACTATGAACATTGGGGTGCATAGCTTCTTTTGGATTGGTGTTTCAGGATTCTTAGGATATAATCCCAGCAGTGGAATTGCTGGGTCAAAAGGCAGTTCCATTTTTAGTTTTCTGAAGAAATTCCATACTGTTTTCCACAGTGGCTGCACCAGTCTGCATTCCCACCAACAGTGCACTAGGGTTCCCTTTTCTCCACAACCTCACCAGCACTTATTGTTTATTGATTTGTTTATGATGGCCATTTTGACCAGTGTGAAGTGGTATCTCATCGTGGTTTTAATTTGCATCTCTCTGATGGCTAATGATGCTGAGCATTCTTTCATATGTCTCTGGGTCCTCTCTATGTCCTCCTTGGAGAAGTGTCTCTTCAGGTCCCCCTCTTTTTTTTCTCAAACCTTTCTCTGAACAAGTTAAATACAGTTGATTAAACTTGAGCTTGCCTCAATTGCTATCACACTCCAGGCACAAGATCTTTGAGATGACTACCCCTGGGTCCTCACCATCAGAATTATTGGATTGCCTCTAATTTTTCCCAGGTCCTCACCTGCAGACACTTTATACATCAGGGAGGAACTTGCTCACGTACGGGATGGACTGCAAGTTATGGTGTCTTGCCACCCCTCCCTTGATCTGAATTCTGTGTGCTTCATTGAAAAAATTGCAATGGCATCTCACTGGCTTTCCCTACAGGACCTTCTGACATCACATTATATTATAATACTTGTTTCCCAAGTGCATTGGATCTATTTTGAGTCATGTCTGGGCTCCCAAGGCCAAGTTAGGTGCAGTGTCATTTGGGGACTATTTTTAGAGGCAATATAGTCATTCACGCAATGATTTCTTACCTCATATTATGGGTATCAGCCAAGCTCAGTTCCAGATGGCATTTAAAAGGTAACATTTTGAGCTTTTATCTTTTATAGTTCTTACAGGTGAGAGAGCTGGTAAACAGAAGACCTGAGTCTAACAAGTGGTCAAATTGAATTCAAGTTATTTCATACTCAGAAACTTATCAGAAACATGTTTGTTTTGCCACCAGAAGAGAGGACAAATGGCAGGAAATGTAAAATTTGTGCATTACCATGCTTCAGTGCATGGCTTACCGAAATGAACCTGTCTTTGTATTCAGGCCCACAGGAGTTCTTAGTTAAGGGGCAAGCACTCTAGGAAAACTGAAGAAAGGATAGACAAAATTGAATCTATAAATGCAATAGGTGGAAAGAACTCAATTCCTAAACCATTTTTTTTCAAGTGGGGTTGTTTTTTAAGTTTAGACAAGTAGTAGAAAACTAAATTATAAATTTTAATTGCCTTTTTTAGATAACTCAAAGGCTATCTACCTTCCCTTTTTAAAAAAATGTAATTCCGGAAAAGTAAAACACTGAGTCCAGAAGCCAAGATATTTCTTGTGATGTCTCTGGTGCATTCATTCCTCTTTGAATAAGATTCCTTAGAAGTTTTTTACCCTGAGTTCTGGTTTCTCATAATCTTATTCATCTCTCCCAAAGTAAACTCTGGAATCACTTTTATTTTTAAACATTTAGATTGAGGAATTTCTAAATTGTATTTTACAAACAAATGTGCAGATTTTAAAAATTTGTGTATTGTGCTGAGAACTAAAATTTATTTGAATAGGAGAGAGATGTTTTTGTAAAATAAGAAAGCCAAAAAAATGTGAACCTTCTGTTGATATAACTTGCCCGATTAAATTATGTATCTTAGCATAAGCTTTGGAAGCTGAATATTCTGCTCAACATTTACAATGTAGTTTACTAGATGTGTTTGGTCACTGTGTTTTGTTTTGTTTTGTTTTGTTTTTGATATCTCTTATTTCCTGTCACTGACATTTAAGAGTTTAGGGTGGGTGATACTGGGACCTGTATTGATTATAAGAGCATACTTCATGAAGAAAATAACTTTTTTAGTACATATGAGTCCAAAGATTATTGACTTTTCCCCCTCTTGCTAGTTTCTACTTTGATTGAAATAATCAGTTTTAAATGACAAAACCACAGCAGCTCCACAAAAATACACAAGACAGGATTTCAGAATTGCTCTCTTATGTCATTTGGTAAGATATTAGTCATTTAAAAATATTTTAGGGCAGAGGGAGGAGGGACATTGAAAAGGAGTGGTACACGTGTGAAGCACTCTCCTCCTTCCTGGGCTAACAATGCCTCCATTCACTTCCCTGGGCCCTGGGGAGTGTGTTCTTCCTTTCTTCCAGGACTGTGGGTTGGCCAGAGAGAAAGGGGAAGACAGAAGGGCAGTTGAGTCCTCTCTAAATCACCAAATACCTTTTCAGCTGACAGACCAGCTCATTGTCAGTGTGTACTTCAAAAGAAAGAAAGCTGAACTCGGTTCTTTATAAATAGCACACGCTAATTCCTCTGCTAGCTAGATCTTTTGTCTATTCTTGACATTGTAAAACAAGGCAATTCGGCACTGGTTATTTTCTCATGTTCTTTTTCTCCAGTGGTATATAAAATTGAATGTTAAACTGTCAAAATGGATACCTATCCCTTAATAAGCAAAACTTACAGTACCATTTCAAATGTCCAAAGACCCCATAGCCA
>VMDR010007290.1:0-41307 GCA_007922815.1 Macrotus californicus | reverse complement strand
CATTTACCCCCTCTCTCCCCACCCACTCTCCTGATGATAACCCTCCGTGTGATCTCCATTTCTGTAATTCTGTTCCTGTTCTAGTTGTTTGCTTAGTTTGTTTTGTTTCTGTTTTAGGTTCAGTTGTTAATAGCTGTGAGTTTGTTGTCATTTTACTGTTCCTATTTTTGATCTTCTTTTTCTTAGATAAGTCCCTTTAGCATTTCATATAATAAGGGCTTGGTGATGATGAACTCCTTGAACTTGACCTTATCTGGGAAGCACTTTACCTGCCCTTCCATTCTAAAGGATAGCTTGGCTGGGTAGAGTAATCTTGGATGTAGGTCCTTGCCTTTCATGACTTGGAATACTTCTTGCCAGCCCCTTCTAGCCTGCAAGGTTTCTTTTGAGAAATCAGCTGACGGTCTGATGGGCACTCCTTTGTAGGTTACTGTCTCCTTTTCTCTTGCTGCTTTTAAGATTCTCTCTTTATCTTTAATCTTAGGTAATGTAATTATGATATGCCTTGGTGTATTCCTCCTTGGGTCCAACTTCTTTGGGACTCTCTGAGCTTCCTGGACTCCCTGGAAGTCTATTTCCTTTGCCAGATTGGGGAAGTTCTCCTTCATTATTTGTTCAAATAAGTTTTCAATTTCTTTCTCTTCCTCTTCTCCTTCTGGCACCCCTATGATTCGGATGTTGGAATGTTTCAAGACGTCCTGGAGGTTCCTAAGCCTCTCCTCGTTTTTTTAAATTCTTGTTTCTTCATTGTGTTCTGGTTGAATGTTTCTTTCTTCCTTCTGGTCCACACCACTGATTTGAGTCCCAGTTTCCTTCCCATCACTGTTGGTTCCCTGTACATTTTCCTTTATTTCACTTAGCATAGCCTTCATTTTTTCATCTAATTTGTGACCAAATTCAACCAATTCTGTGAGCATCCTGATTACCAGTGTTTTGAACTGCGCATCTGATATGTTGGCTATCTCTTCGTCACTTAGTTGTATTTCTTCTGGAGCTTTGATCTGTTCTTTCATTTGGGCCATATTTTTTTGTCGTAGCGTGCCTGTTATGTAGTAAGGGGCGGAGCCTTAGGTGTTCACCAGGGCAGGGCAACTCACGTGACTGCATTGTGATGCTGTTTGTGGGGGGTGGTCCAAGAGGGAACAGTGCTACCTGCTCTGCTCTCTGCTGGTTTTCAGTCACTTCCCCTGCTACCCACAAGCAAATTGGGCCCTTCTGGTGCTGATTCCCAGGTGGGTGAGCTTGTATATGTTCTAGGGCCCTGTGGTCTCTCCAACAAACTCTCCTGTGAGGCTGGGAGTTTCTCCCACTGTCGCTACCTCAAACCCCCACAGGTGTTTTCAATCAGAGGCTTTGAGATTTTGTTTCCTCGAGCTGGACGCTCGGTTGCATCATCTATCTAGCTCCCCAATTGTTCCTCCCAGTTTATCCGCATGTGGGCTTGGGACCACCCAGTCCACCAGCCGCCGTCTCACCTGGTCTGCCAGCTGCCACCTTGCCTATCCTGGTCTGCCAGCCACCACCTTGCTGCGAGTCCTCTCCACCCAGCTGCCCATCTCCACCCCTCCAACCTGTCTGGATGAATGTTTCTTCTTTAACTTCTCGGTTGTCGGACTTCCATACAGTTTGATTTTCTGTCAGTTCTGTTGTTTTTTGCTTTTAAATTTATTGTTGTCCTTCTTTTGGTTGTGTGAGGAAGCATAGGGTATCTACCTATGCCTCCATCTTGGCCGGAAGTTGCTTTTCTTTTAATCAGAGGTAAGAAGAGATTCACTTTCATCATACCCTGAACCTAGCCACTGCTGGCACCTATGCACTGAGGGGTCTTCTCCGGACCTGGGGGATAGAGCAGTAGTTCAGGACAGACACTTCACAGTTTTCTGATGGGCAGATGAGAGTGCACCCCTGAGGCCCAGGCCGTGGGCAGGCAAACCCCAGAAGAAGTGCTGAGGAGGAGGGTGCCCCTACAGAACATGGTTCTGCCTCCCCCTGGACACTGGTCCACCCCACTGGGGTCAGATACCAGCAACATGTCTGGGATGCCTTCCAGGCACGGGCCAGGGGCTGTCAGGAGAGCTATGCTGGTTTGTGTTGCTGGGCCCAGAGCTGCTGTGAAGGAGATGGGAATGTGAGCAATGAAGCTGAGGGGTCTGCAGGGGCTATGGGGGCCAGAGCAGCAGGGCAGGGTCTTAGGCCAGACCAAAGGGCTTAGAGTTCACATGGAGCCAGCAGATAGCCCATATGGGACACAGTCAGACTAATCCCCTAAAATGTGAGCACCTCAAGGGTGGGGTTCCCTGCTGAGCCTGGCACTGTTCCTGCTACTTTGCAGGCAGTCAGTAAATATTTGTTGAATGGATTAATGGGTGCATGAATCCATGTGGCTGCCATGGGAGAGAAGCAGGGGCCTCTTTGTAGGGGTAAGTACCTGGGGGCCATTTGAGGCGGTCATCTGCGTGGGAGAGGTGGGCTGGGCCAGGGCAAGGCAGTAGGACAAAGAGAAGTGGGCAGGTTTGACAGGGACAGGAAGATGAATACGTGCCAGCATATGGCAGGGCACTGACTAGGGGATCAAAACCCCAAGAGGAACCTGGGTCACCACCCAGGGCTAAGCCCATCAGCCTGTCTCTCCCGAGGATGGTGGCACAGCACAGTTTCCTCAGGGCCTCCAAGACATGCAGGGGCCAGAGACTTGTGTACAAGGGCTGCACTCCACAGTGAGTTTGCAAGATGCCACCCCTACCCATGTCAGACTGGGCCCGTCTTGAGCTAACTCCCCAAAAAGGGAGATGCTGGAAGTAAGGCAGCAGCTCCACAGCCTCAGCAGCTGGCTGATTTCTTATCAGTGAGCAGACTTCACTGAATAGTGAAGATACTCTTTATCCATCAGATACTAGGTCTCTCCTCTCCCGTCACATGATCTGAAGCTGCCTCCCAAATATCCTCATCATTGTTGGAAATTCTTCTCTACATTGTTTAGTCTTTCCCAACTGTCCACATCCTGATAAGCCACAGGCTGGGAAACAAAACCCGAATCCAACTAAGCCTGGGCGGAGATCAGACCTTGCTCACAGGACAGGGGGGCCGGTGCTTGCAGAGCTTGGCTGAACAGTGTCTACAAAAGGCAGGAAAACCAATAGCAATGTTGTTTATAAAAGACTTTTCAAAATGTTTGGCAGCACTTACTAAAGCTAAAATATGTATATTCTATGAGCCAGTAATTCCACACCATTCCCAGCGTTTTCAACAGAAATGTATACATACACTCACAGAATATGAGTACAAGAATGTTTACAATCCTGGCTGGTGGTTCAGTTGGTTGGGGCATCATCCCATGCACCAAAAGGTTGCAGGTTTGGTTCCCAGTCAGGGCACATACCTGGGCTGTAGGTTTGATTCCTGGTTGGAGTGCGTGCCGGAGATAACCAATTGATGTTTTCACACCAACATTTCTCTCTCTCTGCCCCCTTTTCTCTTCTCTAAAAATCAGTAAACATATCCTTGGGTGAGGAGTAAAAAAAACTGAAGAGTTCTTTAAAAAAAATAAGAATGGTTATAGTAACTTTATTATCTCAGCCAAAAATTAGAAGTAGCCAAAATATTCGCCACAGAGTGGGGCAATGCATTGTGGGACACATGGAATAGTCACAGCTCCATGGGTCAGCTATGTGGGGCAGCTGGAAAGGGTTGCGCAGACATGATA
Organism: Macrotus californicus; assembly: GCA_007922815.1. Taxonomy (NCBI): domain Eukaryota; kingdom Metazoa; phylum Chordata; class Mammalia; order Chiroptera; family Phyllostomidae; genus Macrotus; species Macrotus californicus. The sequence goes on along the minus strand of VMDR010007290.1, from coordinate 37,604 downwards.
TGGAACAAAGGAGTCAAACGTGAAAGACAGCACAGTATGATTCCGCTGAGAGGAAGCCCAAGAAAGGGTTGAACGAAATTACAGAACGGTGGCTGCTCTGAGAGGGGTGATTACCGCCTGGGAGGGAGAAAGCACAGGGAGCCTTTGGGGTGCTGGAATATGTCTTGTATCTTGCTTTGGGTACTAGTTACATCAGTTTAAATGTAAGTAAAAATTCACTGAACTGTACACTTAAGATTTGCGTACTAGATTAGATTATAGTGATAATTATAATAATTCTATTAAAAATAACAGTTCTTTAAAAGGCCCTTCTTCACCTCTAGAACTGCAGGATCTTGAAGGAAGTGCCGACCTTCCCCTTGGATGAGGGCTCAGGAGGTGTGCTGGAGGGCAGGGCCTGAGGAGTTCGTGCTGATCTTCCCTTGAAGCTGAGAAAAAGGAAAGAGAGCTTTTCAATTAATCATCTCTCAGGTTGAAAGAGCAGGCCTAGACCAGAGATAACATCAGTGGCAACAACACGAAACTGTTGGGCTGCTCTTGTCTCAAACCACAGTGAACATAACTTGTGAAGCTGCATCTTTCCCAGCAGCCGTAGCTCCGGCCCTCCTTACGGGGGGGAAATTGGTCAGCCCTTTTCTGAGAGCAAGGACTGGGCCCAGCAGCCCTTCCAGGGGCCCAGAAGGGTGGCTTCTGGGGGGCAGACCTGAGGATTCTGTCTAGTCTGTGAGGTCCAAAGGAAGTCCCAGGTCTCACTGGGCCTGGGGTTGGGGAGCTTCCAGCACCGAGAGTAGGTGAGATGGCACCTTCCCAGCAGAGCTCCACCTTGGGGTCTGGCCCTGCTCTGACCTGCCCTGCACAGCTGGATGCCAGGAGCCCTGCGGCCTCCCCTCTGCTCAGAGGACCAGGCATTGGGTACTCTCAGCAGACACAGGCTCTGCGTCAGGCCAGCTGTCCTGTGTTCCTGCCTCTTTCTTCCTGCCACAACCCTACTTCACAGATTAAAAAACTGAGACCTAGAAGAGAACTGCATGCCAGACTTGTTATTTGTGAAGCCTGTGTAACAAGCTCAGAGGGTTCAGGGCAGGAGTGGTTGGATCCAGAGACAGCAGCCACGTGCCTTTAACACCAGCAGCAGCTTGCTCAGAAGCCAGGTTGACAGTCTGCGCCTGGTCCATGCAGCCCTACCCTCCACTTCCAGTCATACAGACTCAAGTTCCCAAGCACATACATGTGCAGACAGCCAGGAAGCAACAGGAGTAAGGGCTCAAGAACTTGGCACCAGTGGGTTCCAGGTCCAGGCCCGCCCACTTAGGGCTGTGTGGTCCAGGCCAGACATGTAGCTTCTGCTTGTGACTTGATGCACAGAGACAGTTGTGAGGTTGGTTGAGGATGCCTGGCTAGCAGCACCTTGCACCCTCCAGGCCCACGCTGAGAGCTGTCATGCCTGCCCAGAGAGGACAGACAGCTGCTTCCGCTGTCTGTGCTATCTCAGAAAGAGGGGAGCAGTGCTCTGGGCTTTGAGGCGAGCAGCCCCCATTGTTAGCTAATTGCCAACATGTGGCTGAACAAACAGCCTGGGGAATCTGTCAGAGCAATGTGAGCCACCATGAGGACCCCCACTTAGCTGGGGACACTGAGGATAAGCAAGGGGACCAACGACATGATGTCCATTAATCTTGGCATTCAGCCTCTCAGATCATGCCATGGCCACATTTACAGCCATCACAGGGGAGAAAATCCAGGAGAAAACTCACCTGCCAGCCTACCACCCAAGTCATCATCCCCATTTCCTTCCAACCCTGGGGTCACACAGGGTCACCCCAGCATCAACGCCATTCTGGACCTTTCCCAGGTGCCTTGTCATGTTGCCACATAAGCTTCATGTCCGTCCTTTCACTCCACGGATGGACAGACTGTCTATTTCTGTAGATGGAGCTTTTCTCCTTCTGTGTGGTCTCCCTGGATGTGAATATTGAGTCAAAGGATATGGCCATTTTATGTCCCATGACAGAGACCGCCATGTGGCTGACAAGGAGACTGTTCCACTTCTCAAGGCCTCGCATAAGTATAAGAGAGGGCTGCATGGATGCTTTTAGTGCATGCCTCAGATCCCTGATTCCTCCCTCAATACTACTGACTTCTGAGGGGCGCTGGGGCCCTGAGCAGGCAGAGATGTGATGGTTGAGGTGGCTCCTGGGGAGGCCCCTGAGGAGGGAGTAACAAGGACTGTTCTGTGGTCCTGGGAAGTCTTGGTGTGTAAATGAGCCTGTCTCCTCAGGCCACCCAGCCCTGCTTTCCTCCCGGTCTACAGATGGGTCTAGCAACTTCAGGAGTGTTTCCTCAGGGCCAATGTGGGCCTTCCCTAGGCCTGCTCATGTTACCTCCCATAGAGGGATATGATTTGGACCTGTTTCCTGGCATTCCAGCATGGGGAAACAAAGCCTCAAAGCCTCTGAGAATGGGGTGTCCAGAGTCAATCCCAGCCAACCGGGGATCAGGCCACACCTCTTGTGCCTAGGAGTTCAGGCCAAGCTCCAGCCTTCCAACACACCAGCCTCTCCTGAGATCCTAGGCAGTAGTACCAGTAGGCTCCAAGGCAGTCATGAACTCAGGCCGGAGCTTTACTTACATGGCCCTACCACCTGGTTCCAGCTCACAGCAGGATCCCCACTACCACTGTCCAGATCTGAGCCTGGTTGAAGGATAAACTAGAGCACAAAGAAAACCCAAGTGGCCCTCACTGCAGGGTCTTTTCAGGGGTGGCTGTTTGGTGGCCTTGGCTAGGGCTTAAGGTTGTCAAGGATGTGAAGGCCGTTTCTCTGTGTGCCTACGGCCACCCTCCTCCCTGTACTTCCCATCCGTCGTGCTTCCCAGGAGAGGCTCCAGAGGCCATCAGCTTCAGTCTCCCCAGGGTTCAGCCAGGAGCCCAGACGCCTTCTCACATGACAAGACCCTGAACCTATGCTGTGGTCTGGCTTCTAGGGCTAGAGTCCACCCCCACCCCCGCCACCTTTGCAAACTCTGGCTGAGAGACTGAGGCACTTGTCCAAGGTCACACAGCAAGCTAGTGGCAGGCCAGGCTCATGCACACCCTACTGCCCCAAACAGAGCAGTGAGATGACAAAGATGTACGTGCAAGCCTCCAACCCTCTACCATCGGGTGCCTCAGGCTAAGAGAAGGCCGGGCCAGTGAAGTGGCGGGTCTTCCTGCCAGCACGTCTCAGCAATGCCCAGCCATGTGCCCCCCAGACTTTGCTGCCTGTCAGCAAGGAGTGGTCTTCAGAACTCTGAGCACCTGTGTGGTGAGCCCAAGGGTCAGGAGCTCACCTCCCTTGACCCCTAGCCTCATATCAACCCTGCCACCAAACCTGAGCATAGGGCCGCCCTCCATGTTCTGAGATAATTTGGCAACTTTGCTCAGTCACACTTGCTGACCTCCAGCCTACTGTGACCCCTGGAGGTGGAATGGGGCAAGGAATCCTAGGGCAAGGGATAGGGGTGGGAAGGGCTATGGTGGGCCTGTGTGCCAGCTGCAGACACAGTCCGAAGCTTCACAGCTTGTCCAGGTTGGTCGGTTGGGAGATGTTGCAGACTCTCTGCATGTCTGACCTGGGCCACGGTGTGGTTACTGCTTGATACCTAATTATATTCCAGAACAATCTTTATCTTTCCTAGTTTGGTGAAGGAGCTCAGTCAGAGAGGTTTAAATTGTGGGAAGCTGTTTGGATTGTGGGGTAATCCCACTCACCTCCAGTAAACCATTCAAGTGATTATGGTCAGGATTGGAATTGAGGGTAGAGGCTCAGAGCCTGGTAGTCCAGTCTGGAAGCACTTCAGGACCCAAGTGACTGGTGGGTCCACCGCAGGCAGGCCCCTGTGCTTGGGGGTGCTAGGGGATTAGTAGTCAGGGGGGAGGCTGTTACACCAAGGAGACACTAGAGCATGTTGTGAGGGGCTTTGCAGGCCAGGTGAGGGGCTTTACTTTGAAGTCAGGTAGCTCTTTACTGGTCTGGAAGAAGCTGGGGGTTTGGAGATGTCCTGGCCCTTGTGGGACCCCCACCTGGGCCAGGCCCCCCACTGTGCTCACTCCTCTGTGAGGACCCAGCTCCCCTGAGCCATTCACCAGGGCTGACCCTTCTGTGCCACTCTGAGTGCTCATGGTGGGGGTGGGGTGAATTAAACTTAGACTCTTCAGGAGCTGTAGTAGAGACCAGAGGAGGGAAGGCCTCGAGTCTTGAGTCTTGGCCCTTGGGTCCAGGGGTGGATGGGTGCTGACTGAAGCTGGAAGGAGGGTCTGGGGAAGGGGTCTGGGCAAAGATCTGATTTGAGTTCTGAAGGACACAGAAGGGATAGAGCCCCTATTGTGTGACCACTGGCACTGGAGGTGAAGCACAGGGTGATGAGGCGGGGTTCCCACTTGCCCTTCCGGCCTCCCTCCTGAGAGACCTCTGGGCCCCCAGGTCAGGAGCCCTGATCACCCCAGCCCCCTGGCCCTTCCAGTGTATCAAGGGCCTTGGGAGATGACTCTATCACGACTCTCACTCACCAGCGTGTTATACCCCAGCTTTATTGAAGCAGTCGGTACTGATGTATCAGTTACAGAATACTTCTTCAAGCACACCCCTCCATTACCCACCCTCGGCCTCATCTGCCAGCGCAGGGCCAGTGAACTCCCACCCACCCCACTTGTATGGAAATTGTTCCTGACTCTTCTCCAATCCCGTTTTCTGCAGCTCTCACTGGTGCACCAGGCTCCTGTGAGAGGACAGGGTCTCAGAGGCGGTCCTCGGTCCTTCTGCATGACTTCCACACTTCTATATACATGACAACAGTCTTTAAGGCTTCCTTGAACTGTGAGAAATCAGTTAACTCAGTAGTACAGTTCTTGGGTGATTCTGTTGGCTAAATAAGAAATATATATTTAAGTCATCTTAGCAGAAAAAAATAAAAGCCAGCTCTGTTCTTCCCATCAGGAGGGCCACATGATAAGCCCCCCATCCCCTAGGAGGTAACTTAGCAGACCCTCCTCATCTCTCTTAGGGAGGACACTGGGACCCATTTGGTAATTGTGGAGCCCAGGGCTTTGGGGAAAGAGTCAGCAGGGTGTGAGCAGATCCCATTTCTGCCCAGGACAGGGACACAAGGATGAGCAAGAGACTGTGCAAGCAGTGAATAAAGAGAGTGAGCATCTCGGTCATTTCCCCACAACACCCCCCGACAAACCACTGCCCAACTGGAATTAGCAGTGAGTGGCCCTTCCCTCTCCCCACGCTGAGTCCCTGACCAGACCCATCTCAGGCCTGCTCCACACTCACCTCTGTGCATGGGGGCTTGGCAGAGTACATGACAGAAAGCTCCGGAACGACTTCTGAGCCCCAAGTCCCCTAAGCCCCTGTCAATGAGTGGGCTTCTTTGGGTTTGGAAAGTGGTACCTGAGGCATCACATGTGGCAAGTGGGGGCCATAAGAAGCTCTTTGCCCTGCTGGGCCCCGGCTGTGGTAGCAAGAAAAATGATGTCTCAGGTCCTCCTAAGAGCAAAGAACAACTTACCTGAAGCCTTGTGCAGATTCGTGTAAGTTCTTTCATGTTCTTATAAACCTTTTCTAGGTGATCATTCTTATGTTTCTCAGTGAGATTCTTCAGGGTGGAGATGAAGTCCTTTATAAACTCCCCATAGCAGGCCTCCTGGAACAGGGTTGGGGGAACTGGGATAGTGATGGCACACCACGGAGCACCAGCTGACCCCCAGCCTCATGCATCCTGGCCACCTGGCCAGATGGAGCCCTGCACTCAAATGCAGGCCCTACTCTGATTCTCCCACAGGAGACCCATGTGCACTGCGAGCTGTGCAGGGCATCTGGTCTCTCCCCAGCCCAGGGCTGGTCTGGGACGGTGATCAGAGAGCCTGGCAAAGCCCACAACCTGGCCATTGCTTCATCTGTTGGCTGGGCTGGTGGCTCCATCCTGACTCTCAGCTTTCTCTCACCAACATCTTTTTTTTTTTTTTTTTATCTCTGCCAAGGGGTGTGATCCCTTTGACAAGTGGTCAGAAAGGTCCCTGTGGTGACTGCTCCTTACCTTGCTGGTGTTCTGGGGACTTTTGAAGTAACCCTGGAAGCAGGAAAAGTTGGTCAGAAACACAGAGGGCCACTGAGAGCCAAGTGATGTTTGATGAAGACCCAGACTTACGGTGTATGTAGTGGTATCAGCTGAAAGGTCGTGCCGAATCTCGGCACAGACCGCTGTGTGATTGTCGTAGAGAGACACGCTGGTTATCTTCATGGGGTGGGAATGGCTTCCCAAGCCCCAGGGCACACAGGCCAGGAGCACATACAGATACATGGTATGGCTAAGAGTGGCTCCGAGCCGGTCCGCGCCGCGGGCATGGCAGCATTTCTGTGGGGAGGGGTACCTATATATGTGCGTCTAAGGAAATGCTAACTCTCTTTATCAGTCATCACTGACTTACGTGGAAGATAGAGAGGACCTTATCGCTGGGTGAGATGTGCTTTTCATGCACACAGCACTCTTCATGGATGCCTGTCTTTGTTGAAATTCAGGCTTGGTCCAAGAAATTTTATTCAAACTCACATCTTGAGTCAGAACTTTTCTGCCTGTATGTGGGGCAGGACTTTGGCCAGGACTGGCGCTGTCTTCAGGTGCTGGCCAGAACAGAGAGAGCAGGTGGGTGGAGAGAGAGCCAGCTGGGGCTGATGCTGCACCAAGCAGCCTCTCCAGACCCACCTGCCAGGGAGGAGGCTGGCCTGCTTCCACCGGATGCCTGGGGACACATACACTTTCTCATAGTCCCCAGGAGGGACATAGGACTTCAGGAGCAAGTCCACCATCCCTGCTGGCAAAGCAAGGGAAGAGAACAGAGCTGCTATGTTGTCATCCTGTCATCCTGAAGGCTATGAATTTTAGAAGAAATCGCCTGATTGGATACAAAACTTCATGTAAAAGCAGAAACCAGCCCAGAAAAATGCCACACTAGAGCCATGTACCAACAAATTGTGAACTTACGTTCTGACTCTCAAAGATTAAGATCACCCATTTTGGGGAATGTTAGGTAAATATGCTGAGCTCTGACCCCTGTGGGTTTTTGTTTTTTTTTCGTAGAACAGCTAGACTATTTGCTGGTTCACCTTAGGAGTGGCTGAAGCCCTGAATGTGAGGGGCAGGGTGTGGCCTCTGAGGGTCACAGGGGGTTGGCCTGGCACCAGGGGGTGCCTGTTCAGTCAGTGATCAGCCAGTCCTAATCAACCCTCCGTCCTGAAAGGTTGATGCCTGTCCTCTGGGGCAAGTTTCCCACCGGCTGGGTCCCTTGGATTTCTAAGTGAACCTGGAAACCTCTCTGCAGGATGGGAGCCCTTGAGCACCCCGGGAAGCACACCCAGGTGTGCTGAGTGCTGCACCCAGGCCTGTTCTCTCTGCCCCTCTGCTCTGACAGTGCTGCCCTCAGACAGTGCTTGACCTGCTGCAGGCCTCTGCTCCTTCCCCACCTTCCTGCTTCCTGCCCTCCCCTCCCTACCCTGTGCAGAGGGGAGCGCCACTAGCATTCACTCAAGATGAAGCAAACTGCAAAACGACACAAAGAAGAACAGACTTTTAATAATTTATTATCATGGTAAAATATTTTGAATAAATATGAAATAGGAGCTTAAATAAATAAATAAATATTAAAATACATAAATACATAAATAAATATTAATGGTCCCTGCCAGTGTAAAAGTCCCCACTCCCCTACCACACTGTGGCTCAGAGCAATTGCATGGCCACCAGGGCTTGGTCCTCCCCTTGGTCCCTCCGAGGTGCAGATCCTGAGGCTTGGCTCTTCGTGGGTGGGAGGCAGCAGTCTGTGAGGTAAGGTCTCAGGGCTGGCTCCTGGACTGGCCTGCCTCACTCCTGGGCTGGCCTCCAGCAGTCAAAGGGGATGGTGAGTAGAAAATTATTCAGGTTGTCTTTGAAATTTTTGAAGGTGATAATCTGGGTTGCACAGGAAGTTTCCTTAAAGAAAAAGAAAAGAAAACTTGAGTCCAGGTGTAAGTAGGTCATGTAGGGGAGCAGCAGTGTGTTTACGTGCCCCTTGGAACTCAGAGGTCAGAAGGCCCGTCTGGGGCCCCCTGCTGACCTTGGTCAGGTGACATATTGACACCCCTGTGTCACCCAAAGGGTACACAGCTCTGCCAGTGGTGGCTGGGGCAAATTGCCTGAGGTTGGTCTGCTGGGCAGGTGGGCCACAGGCTCTTTGGTCGCAGGCCGAGACCGAGCAGCTTCCCTAAGGCTGGCTCCAAAGGCCCCAGAGGGGGAGGAGTGAAGGCCACAGACACAGGAAAGGAGTGTCTGGGGCTTTGTACATTCAAGGTGTGTTCCCTCCTTGTTCCCATGCAATCCAGGAACCCCAGGAGGGGCCAGGGGAGTCCTATTGGGAGGTGGCACTGGAGCCCAGGAACTTCCTCCATATCTTAGGTCAACCCTGAGTTTCTTTGGGTTTTCCTCACCTCTGACCTCATTAATGACAACAAGAACCAAGAACAGAGCAGCTTCCACTAGGGAGCGCTGTCAGCCCCAGAGCTCTAGGCTCTAACTCCTTGAACCAGAAATGGGCTGGGCTGCTCCCTCTCTGGAGGGTCTGATCATTACAAATCTGTTAACACAGAATCCCTTTGGGGTCTGGACCAGCCACACCCAGAGGTCTCTCCCTATCCAGTCCTCCACCCTCCTAGACTAAGACCTTCCCGCCTGGGCCCTGATGTGCGCACTCACCGGGGTCAGGGGGCAGTGTTGCTTGTAGTGCTTGGCCATCAAGGTCAAGGGGCCCTCGAGTCTGGTGAGGCTGCCCTGAAGGCCCTGACAGTACAGCTCCAGGCGGGTCTGCAGGCACGTCGGCTCCTGTGGGAAAGGTCCGTTTCTTGGTAAGCAGTGGCCAAGTGCCCTCCCCATGACTTCCTTGTGTTCTCACCCCTGGCCCCCAGGAGTAGGCCTGGGAGGGTACAAGATGATACACAGCTAGTCCCAGGCAGATCCAGTCACACATGCTGTCCTGTCCCCCTGCCCACTGCAGGCACGAATCTGACTCCACCTCATTACTCAGCTCAGGCCGCCCTCAGCTAGCACAGCTATGTTCCCTTGGCCTGGCCTCTCAAGAGTGTCCCAGCGCCTAGGAAAAAGGGTCACTATCCCCCCACCGTTCAGGGAGAGGAGGCAGGGCATCACCTGGACCCCCTGTGCCCCTCTGTAGCCATCACAATGAGTACCCCAAGTCCACAGCCTCATGAAGGGACTCCTGTTGACCCTCCTGTCCCTGGTGACTCCTGAACATTAGGTCTATCCGTGGCTGCCCAGATAATAAAGAGGCTGATATGACTGCCACAGGGATAAGGCCAATGGCCTTCTGAGCACACCTCGTATGGCAGCCAGCTGACTGGAGAGGAGGTGGACAGCCTTGTGCTCATCCGTCTAAAATGGGGCCACCCCCACCCCCCACCAAGGCAGGGGCCTCTGGGAAGGTGTGTCAGAGAGAAGTATCTTACCTTGGAGTCAAACGTTTCAGAGACGACTTCTACTGTTTCATTCTACAGAAAAGGGAAATGTAGTGCTGTCAAGCTCACAGGCAGGGCTAATCCAGTCCAGGGGGTGGGCCAGGCAGGTGGCCCAGGCACAAGCCTCGCTCCCTCCCTCACTCACCATCACGTCGGTAATGTTACTGTTGTTAAGGATGGCCAGGGCCTCCTTGATGGTGTCCACATGCAGGAAGGGCCGGGTGACCGGGCTGGGCAAGCGGGTCGGTGCGGAGATGCTGCAAACCACAGTGCCCAGGAAAAGCAGGTTCTGCAGCCACATCCTCCTGAGGGCTTTAGCCTTTCTCTCTGAGTACTGGGCTCACTGGCAAAAGGGCTCTTATATACACAGTTAGAGGAAATGATTAATGGTGACCACAAAACACCAGGGAGGTGGGGGAACTACCTGAACTGTGGAATCTCCTGGCCCTTATCAGCTACACATGGGAAAGGTGAGCCTTTCCGCCAGGTGGTCACCATCGGGGGGTTTCATTAATGAGCCCTTCCAAGAATCGGCAGCCCCCCGCCTGCTTCCTTGACTAGCCTTCCCCAGGCACTTGGACAGCCCACTGTGGCTATCCCTCCCTCTGAGGTGCCTCTGGACACAGCTTGGACTTCCTGGCCTGGAGTGGCCGGAGCAGTATCTGGGAGACACAGGATCGAGCTCGTGCTCCCAGGCCCCCCATTCTGCCTGTTATCCCAGGAGGTCTTCGGGCTGGCTGTGCCTGCCCTGGCGTCCATTCCGACCCCAGCCTTTCCTTCTCCCCCTAGAGCCCTCTCCTCTGGCCTCAGTGAGAGACTTGAGTATAAGAAGGACTTCACTGCCCCACTGTCCACCAGGCGGATTGCAGCCAAATGGCATAGTCCTGCAATAGCTCACCTCAGCTCCAAGACCCAGAGCAGTCGACAAGCGCTGCTCAGCCAGGGCTCTCTTCCCTACAGCCCCTGTGAGCGGAGGGAACGACAACCGTGTGCCTGTCCAGCCATCAAGGTTGCCGAGTGCTCTCCAGGGTGAGATCCCGTCGGAAAGCCAGGCCTGGTTTACGCAGCCCATATCCAACCCCTGTGCTACCAGGGGGTTGGGGCTCTCAGCTGGGGTGGGACCCTGAGTATGAGCCCTGGCTCTAGCACCACCTGGCTGAAGGACTTCCCTCTGAGCTGTGTGAGCTTCACCCCCCTCTCCGGGGCCGAGTGCCACCCTGAGGGGGGCAGGACCCTCCTACCTACCGGTCCCGTCCGGCACCAGGAGCTTCCAGGGCTGGCTGCAGAGTTGTGGTTGCATCTGCACAGACGCAGGGGACAGTGTCTTCTCTAACAAGGTCTCCCGGCTTAATTTCCTACCTGGCCCCTGCCCAGCCCACCTCCAGCTCTGGAGGCCTCTCTGTGGGACAGGAACTGCTTCTGGAAAAGCCACAGGCTCCTGAGGAGGTAACAAGTGTTTGGCTTTCACAATGGGGTTTAGAGAGGAGAGCACGAGGTTAGTTTTCTTTCAACTGAAGTACAGTTGGCCTATAATATTGTGTTAGTTTCAGGAGTCCAGTGTAGTGGTTTGATACTCATGCGCCCTGCGATGTGATTACCACACGAAGTCTAGTAACCGATCTGGCACCGTACAGAATGATTATGACATTAGTGACTATATTCTCTACACTGCACATTCCATCCCACTGACTGTTTCATAACTGGAAGTTTGTATGACTTACTCCCCTTCACCTTTTTCATCCATCTCCCCACTGCCAGGACAGCACGAGTTTGTGTTTGCTGCCCGTGCAAGCTCCATGGCCTCAGGAGTGTGGACCCACGTGTGTGTATTCCTGAGTGTCTGTGTGCCTGTGTGCTTGGGTGTGTCTGTGCATACAGGTGCACTGGGGGGGTGTATATTTTGTATGAGGTCATATGTGTGAGCCTGCATGCTTCCGTAGGTGCCGCTGCTATGGAAGAAGCTCTCCACACTGGATGTGAGGTTTCTGGGCCCCAGTGGGTGATTCGACCTGGACTGATGGGGTCAGACATGAGCCAGGGCATTCTTCTGGGCTCCGTGGACTGCCCTTCACAGCAGGTGGAAGTCATCGTCTGAGTACTGTGGCCCAGGCCTGCAGCCCTGGCAGGCTTCGCTGCGTGGAGGGCTTTTGCTGCCCCTGCACTGGAAAGCCAGGCCTGAGTCCTCCCTTACCCACTGGGGTTTTCGCCAGGTTCTGGGGCCCACCATGAGGTTGGCTCTGTCCTTCTGAGCCTGGGGGACATTCCTAGAGGCCAAGCAGGTGTGAGAATATGGCATGCCCAGGCCCCGGCCCTTCCTCCTGTGAGGCCTCTACTCAGTCCCTTCCAGGGAGCTCTCAAGGGGCACAAGGGGAGTCAAGGACACTAGGTGCCACGCAAAATGGAGGTCTGTGTCGGTCAGTGTCCTGGACGCTGCGTGGTAGGGAGGGGGGCCACGGTCTGTGACTGAGCTAGTGGCCAGGGAGGTAGAGAGCTTGTGTGGTCCCTCTAAGATGGAAGGTCACTTTTTCCAGGAAATGAGTTGACAGTTAGTCAACAAACTTCTCCAATCAGCACCAGGCCCTGTTCTGGGGAGGAGGTGGATGGGACTTTCCCACTGGCCCTAGGGGACTCCTAGTCTAGGCGGGGGTCAGACAGCAGTGGACACTCCCACAGTGTGGTGCAGGCTGGGATGGGGGAAGTTCAGAGCTGAGGGATCCCCAAGGAACTACTTTTCCTGGCTTGGGGGTTCAAGGGGACCAGAGAGCTTCCTGGGAAATGCTGCCTCCCAGAGCACCCAGAAAGGGCATGTAGACTAGGTGGGCAAGTCAGCTCATGGGAGGGAGGGAGAGCACTTAGGGCGCAGAGAGCCAGATGGTTTTAGGAGCAGGTATGGTTAAGACGAAGCAGGCTCCATAGAGATTTAGAAGGTTGAATCTTGGTAGGACTTGGTGATTAATGGACCACTCACTCAGTATTTATGGAGCATCTGCTGGGTTCCCAGCAGGGGAGGGGGATACAAGAATGGTGGAGAACAGACAGGATCCTGCCTTTACGGACTTTGTAGCCTTATCAATGGAGGAGCAAGGTTAATCTACTCACACTCCTCCCCAAGGGTGCTTTTGGATATAAGTAAGAAGAGTTAGAACCACTGTCCAGGTGTCTAAGGTGGGGACCCAGGGCACGAAGGAGCAGGTCTGCAGGGTCTCAGGGCCCACGGAAAGATTCGGCAGTTCAGAGGCCACGTGTTCATTCAGGGACAGACCTGGGAGCTGTCCGTGTCCACGTGAACAATAAGGCCACAGTAGGTTATTCAGGAAGGAAGGCTGACTGAAGGCGAGACAGGGGCAGCGGCCTGATAGCCGCCAAAAGGCTGACCTGGAGCCAAGGCCCTGGGAGGGTAGGGAAGGGGGGCAGGGGGAAAGCGGGAGCCACAGCCGAGGCCCACACCAGCGGCGAGGCCCACACCAGCAGCGTGTTCTGCAGGCGCCTTGCGGTCAGCTCTCGAAGGGCGGAGTCTATGGGTTTGGCGACGAGGTTCGTGGGCAGCCACACATCTTTCTTCTGGAAAGATGACATCAGGGCTGAGGCTGTGACACGGGCAGGCATTCCTAGATTGCACCGCATGGAAAGTGGCAGTGATATCATCTAGCGGGCGCGCTGACTCAGGGGCCCCAGAGGGACTGGGGGAGGGCGGGGGCAGGACTGTGACGGGGAGTGTGACTCCACTTTGGCTCCCTTCCCTCAGGGCCAGGAGAAAACCCTCTGGAAGGACTTTCCTGTGAGCATCTCCCACAGGCTCTAGAGGAAACAAGGGCTTGTGGCCACCCTGGGATTCTTATCATAAGGGGAAGGAAATGGGCCTCCAAGTGGCGTGGCATCCCGTGGGCCTTCTGCACGAGCACCTCAGCTGATCTCACCCTTCCTGGGCCTGCCGCCCTTGGTGGGGACCCTTGTGCTGGTGGCCCGCCCAGCCCACAATCATGATGACAGAGGCAGTATTCGAGCCCATACCCATCTCTGCTCCCTGAAACCTTCTATGCCAGGGATCAGAAAACCAGGAAATGCTGGTCACCTGGTCAGACCAACAGAGGGACGTGCCCCTCAGTACAGCTGTAAAGGGAGTCTTCTCCAAGTGTGGGCAGGGAAGCTGGAGTGGCCTGTGGTTGTTTCAGGGAAACCCTGGGGGCCAAAGGCAGACTTTCTGCAGTAGAGCCTGCCACCCAGGCTTCTCCCTGTCTCAGGCCTGGGCTCTCCACCACTGATGCCTGGGTAGCTCAAGGAAGTCCCTTCTCTTTGAGACTCCACTTCCTCATCTGTGTAATGGGTCTAATTATCACTGCCTGGTAGAGGAAACCACTGCCTGTCCCAGGAAACTTTGTGTGGAATCCTCCCAGGGAGGAGGCGGAGCTTCAACCTTTCCTCTCCTCCCCTCCACTACTTTGGGAGGTATCTGAAGCCCAGACTGGGCAGAGGACTCAGCCTTGCTGAACATCTCAGGGACACCTGCCACTTGCCTGGCTCCAGCCCGATTTGGGTGTCATGGGTTCCTGCCTCACCCTTATGAGACCCCAAGGCAGGGACAGCACTATGGGCGGCTCATCTTTCTCTGGGAGGGATCACTCCAGGCCACCCAAGACACACGCAGCAACATCTTAGGCCTCCGTGCTAGCAGCTCCAGACAGACCACTCCATCATCTCCTCTGTCTAGTACCCCAGAGGTGTGCCTCCAAAAGGCCAGGCCATCAGGACAAACCCCAGTTCTGGTCCTGCTCACTGAGTGTTCCCAGATCCTGGTACCAGGAAGTCCTGACTGGTCTGGGAGGGTCTGAGGGTGGTGGACTCCCAGCCATGTGTGGGCTCTTCATCCATACATCCAAGCCTCCAGGAAGGTCCGCCATGTGCGTCCCACCTTGCAGCCCCCTGCATTCAGAGCTCACATCCGGTGGTCACTTTAGGTAGGGGACAGGGAGGACAAGGCCCAGACTCATATGCACAGTGTTAAGGGCACCAACCAAGATGTGCACCTAGAATGAACAGCCAGGACGGGCGGTCAGTGAACCGAGTGAAGAGCAGGCCACGAAGGCGCTCACCGGCTATGCAGGCTGGAGGCAGGAGGGGAGTGAGGTGTCTCTGATAGTGAGGCCGTCTGCTGCAAGGGTGGAGGCCCACGGTGGCTGGGAGGGTGGGGAAGTCAGTCCAGACTGGACTGGATGCGTCAGTTGTGGGACAGGGGCCCAGAGGTCCAAGACAGGTCAGGGCCCAGACATTTGGAAGTCATTGATGAATAGGAAGTTCCCAACAGCAGAGGGCTGGACACAATTCAGGCCTTGGGTCATGCCCAGGGATGCCAACTTTTAAGGTTGAGCCAAGGATGATGAGGCCTCCTTTTTCACTCCCTCCCTTATTTCCTAGGGCTTCCTTGTTGTTTCCTCAGGGTCCCACAACTGCAGGCTCAGGCTGAGGACAGCCTGTGGGTGGGTGCAGGCCTGCCTAACACCAGGCCCTCCCCGCACCTGTGCCTCCCACCTGCCTATTCCAGGACTCCCTCCAGGGCTGGAAACAGATTCCCCACCTGTGAGTCTCTGTCCTCTAGCCTCATCCCCGCCTAGGGGTGTCATCAGGCACCCAGAAGGGGCCACTGCCTTTATATGCAGTGAGGGCTGCATTAAAAATTAAAAGGAGGAAAAATCATCAGACCAGAAGCCTTTACAACCTCAAGAGCTGAGGATGCCCCTCCCTGCCCTCTCTGTCAGACTGGAGTCCAGGCCAAGTTGCTGGGTGGGAGCCTGGGGTGCTCAGTGGCCACACCTGCCTCCCTCTGGACCAATAGGCCAGAATTGAGATTGCAGGTGTGGGTTTTCCACTGTGGACAGGATGGGTGGTTCTGGAATGAACTTCCTTTAGGACTTTCTGAAGTGCCAAGCTCCCTTGAACTCTCCCTGGGGCCATTTTGGCAGGCACATCTCTTGCTTCTGGTTTTTCAGGTCCCAGAGGGCCCTGGCCTAGAGCCTGGGTGCCACCTCTGTCCCTGTTGTATGCAATCCCTCTGCCTCTGGGCAGAGCTCACTCTGTCCTGCACCTCCCTCAGAGGCCCCCAGCCCTTCCGAGGGCTTGGAGGTGACAGTCACCCCCCACCTCTCAGGCTGAGGGCTGGCAGGGGTGATAAAGGTGACAATGAATCAGGGGTTTGGGTGGGGAGGTAACCCACAAGTGTCTTGGGCAGCTGGAGGGGGTCCTGGGGGAGCTCTCCTTCCAGCCGTAGTGCGACCAACTCATGACTCTCTCTCCCTAACACACGCCCATCCCCACGCTCGCAAGGCTGCGCTCAGTCCCCTGTGTAGCCCTTGGGGACACAGCAGCTCCCTTTGTGATGGATGCAGTGTTGGGGGTGCCAGGCCTGCCTTCAAGCTTGGCCACTCCTCAGCATCTGAGCTGTGACTCCCACCTGTGAGGCCCAGTTAGCTCACCTCCATAAGGAAGTGGCTTTGTAGGTGGGGGAGCACTGGGCCACAGGGAGGGATGTTTTGTGTTTTGGCTGACTGGGTGATGTGATGCCCCCACCCTGCCCCCAGCCTCAGTCCCCCTGTCTATAAGAGAGGGGAGTGATTGCTGGAGTCTGGACCAGACTCCAGGGCCTGGAGGTGAGGGTGGATTAGGCTCCCTGATGGGGCTCCCTGTGCAGATTCCTTCCCAGGGCCCCAGCATCTCCCCACACCCAGCCCCAGGAGGGAAGCCCTGCTTGGCAGCCTGGATGTGCAAAGGTCAAGGTCAGGGCTGCCTGACTGGGAAATGACTCAGTCACGTGGCTTTTCCTGGAAAGAGCTAACTGAGAATACTAGGAACAGGGATTCCTGTCCTGACTAGAAGGTGGTAGGCCCAGGCTTGTAGGGAAAGGTAGCCAGCAAATCCAGCCCTCAGCCTGAAGAGAGCAAGGAGCCACCCACCGATGCTAGTGGGCCCTGGTCCAAGGCTCACAGCCCCTCTGAGGGGCATCAGTGGCCGTCCATCGTTTTATTACCCATGCTCAGGAAGGCCCAGCCTGGCCCACAGGAACCAGGACAGAGTCTATGGAAGGAGGAGGGAAGAGCACCTACCTCCTCACCCCCTCCTCCCAGTGCTCTGAGCCCATAGCCCACCAGCCACTGCCGGGTGCTCCTGCAACTCTGTGTGGTAGCTGCACTCCTCGAACCTGCCCTGGCCGTGCCTTCCCTCCCACTGCAGGGGTCTCCCTCCCCCATGCCTCCTTGACTGCCCCCCTGACTGTCCCCCTCAGAGCACACATCTTCATTGACACTCTTCGGTCCCTGGCTGCCCCTGGTTGCTCTCTGGCACAGCCCGAGTGCCCTGCAGGGCAGGGCTAAGCTAAGATGCTGCCCCAGTGTCTGCTGAAAGAAGCCCCAGGGGCAGCCAGGGTGGAGGGCACCTGTCTAAAGAGGCCAGAGGCCTCAGACTAGGGTTCCATGGACCACGAGGAGCGGGGAGCACAGGAATGGGAAGGGAGGCCGCAGATTGTGAGCTGAGCCTGGAGGGGGAGGTGGAACCTGGGGTCTTTGAGGAGCTGGGTAGGAGGGAGGCAAGGCAGGTAATGGCTGTGTGCCCCAGTCCCTCTCTCAGAAGCTCAGTGAGATGTGGGTGTGGTGGCCAAGCTCAGATCCAAGCCCCAGTGTGTGTGCCTGGGGATGCTGCTGGGCGGGGAGTGTGGGGGGTGGCGTGTAGAGGAATCTGACTGTAAGTGTGGTGGTTTGGTGAATGGAGGTGGAGCGGAGGCACCATGGCTGGGCTGCTTGTCCCTGGGGCT
The DNA here is from genome assembly GCA_007922815.1 of Macrotus californicus. Classification (NCBI taxonomy): domain Eukaryota; kingdom Metazoa; phylum Chordata; class Mammalia; order Chiroptera; family Phyllostomidae; genus Macrotus; species Macrotus californicus. Next base: position 20,264 of record VMDR010007290.1, on the reverse strand, counting down.
GGCACCGGGAGTCCGTGGAGCCAGCAGGTACCACTGGAGGCCTGGATCCAATCAAGGGTGAGACACCCGCTGGGCCCTGGGCCATACTCGAAAGGCTCCAGTGCCTCAGTGGGCACTGGCCAAAGCGCTGTGGCATGAGGATTCAGAGTCTCTGGAGTTAGACTCCCTTAATTTCCTTGTGCCTCAGTTTCTCTGTATGCAAAACGGGGGTAATAATAGACTTCATCAAGTCATTGAGGGGATTCCCTGAGTCCCTCCTCAGTCCAGCAGAGCAGCAGCAACTTTGCCTGATTCATCTTTGCCTCCCTTAGTCTGACCTGAGGTTTCCAAGGGGAAATTGAGGCCCCTGTCCCCCCACCCCCATCCGTGACAACTCACTCTGCGCTCTCTGCCACACTACCTCTGCCTCTCCTGTCCTCCCACCATGGGCCCAGGGTTCCTGTTCTGCTCTGCTGGCCCCTCTTCCCTCCAGCTCTCTCTCCTAGCCTTGCCCCCCGCCCCCACTTACCCTCAGCACTTAGTCTTCTATACCCTGGCCCCCAGTGCCATCTGGTGGGCACATCCTTCTCTGTACCTCTCTCTGCCTGAGGAACTCTATCTACTCTCTTCTCAAGCTCCTGGGCATCACTTCTTGTGGGAAGGACCTCTGAGGAGATCCACGGCTGCACAGCCATCCCTTGCCTGTAATAACCGCCTCCGACACACTCTGTCTCTCTCTCTCTCTCTCTCTGTGCTGGACCAGGGGCCCCGTCCCCAGCCTGGGCAAAGCGTAAAGGGTCCTCAGGGAGTTTGCTAAACTGAGCCACATGTAGATTCGAGGACAGGGTGGGAGGAGCAGAGCCCCTCCTGGAGCAGGAGGGATCACACGGTGGCATGAGGCAGTGATGCTTCTCAGTTCTCTCTGCAGGCACTTGCCTGCCTGGCAATTTCTCTTTGCTCTATTTTTCTGTATTTCCAAGTTTTTCAGTACAAGCTCATATATGCTTTCTCATATTTCACTCTCAGTGAAAAACTAGAATATTTTTACAACTAAAGTAAAAGGAAAATTCCTAGTTGAGGCAATCTACTTTTCTGCGGAAGACTGGATTTAGAAGGAGGGAACTTGGGCCTTGGGACAGCCAGACTTACCACGGGGCTTTGCTGCCCCCGTGTGGCAACCGGGCTTATGACCCTGGCGCTAAGGACAGTGTGGGCAGGCCCTGAGAAAAGACGGAAAACTGACAGACCTGCAGGGGAAATGTGAGCACCCACTGGGTCAGGGAGTCATTAGCCCTCTCCCTACAGGTGGCTGAGCAAGATAGAGAATTGCCCCAGCCTGGCTGAGGACTGAGCACAACTTGGTTCTGGGCCCTGGCCCCGGGCTGTGCTGGGGCCAGAGTGTGCTGGCCCCAGGCAGCATCTGAGCTTTGGGGTAAGCCTTAGTGGGCAGGCCCATGTTCATCCAGTCCAACCTGGAATAGACTGAACTACTTTGTAAGAAGAGCAATGAGAGCCCCCAGGACTTCTGAAAAGGCCCACCCCCCTCACAATCACATCACCTCCGCTGTTACCCCCACTCCTGCCTTGGGTCCCACCTATGCTGATGTCTCTCTCCCACACTCTCTGGTCTTCCTGCACCAGGTGTATGTCTAACCTGACCACTGACCCCCACCTCCTGCCATCATCAATCACTAACACGGGGCTTGGGCCTGAACCGGGAAGGGAGAGAGGCTGAGGGAGAGTTGTGGGCTACCTACCAGGCTTCCCTTCGACCACGGGTCTTCCCTTGAGCCATGAAGGCTCAGCCCCTTCACTCCCTAGATCTTTGCACTGACTGTTGTTCCCTCTGTCCAGAGCTCTGTCCTCCCTGATTGCTACATGGTTGGCACTTTCTTGTCATTCAGGTTTCAATCCATATGTCACCTGCTTCGGAAGGCCTTCCCAGACCACTCAGCCTAAATCAACTTCACTGGATCCCTTCCACCTGTCTAGTTCACTGCCGTATCCCCAGCATCCAGTACAGGACCTGACATATAAGCTCTCAGTCAATGTTTACTGAATGTATGAACTTGAAGTCATGAAAGGAATGTAGTACGATCCAGCCTGGAGTACATTGGACAGCTCAGAGGTTGGCAGGGTTTGAGTGGGTCTCTGAGGTAGGAACCTACGTGCTAAGTCAGGGCCAGGGAGTACATGGCGGAGGTGACGTTGTGGGTAAAGGTCCAGAGGCAGGAAACAGGTGTGTGGTTCATGTAGGAAGCCACAGCACCCGGAGCATAGAAGGAATCAGTAGCTGTGGGAGTGAGGAGAGAGGCACACGAGTGGAAGCAGGCCTTGCACACTCTCCTGAGGGCGAGGACCAGGTCCACAAGCTCTGAGGACTGGAAAATTAAGAGTGAGACTGACCTGGTCGGGTCTGCACTTTCTAAACTGGCTCCCCAAGAAAACACAGATTGCCATGGTGTGGGCTCTGGGCCCCATGTGGTAGCAGTAAGGCCTGAGGGGTGGGGCGGGGCGGGGCGGGGTGGGAGAGGGTGGGGCGGTGGCTGAATGATCAGGCAAGAGAGTTGCTGAGACCTGAGTCAAACTGAGACGTGAGAAAGCAGTTATTCACAGTGTGGTTTATTTTCACAGGTAAATGGAAACTGGTTTCGAGCCTGAGGTACAAATGAACATGCCCCAGGTCCCCATCTTGAGTCTTGTTCAGAAGGAGCAGGACAGGGCTCCCCTGCTAAAATAAATACACTTCACAAGGTGATAAATAAATACACTTCATAAGGTGATAAATAAATACACTTCACAAGGTGATAAATAAATACATAAATAAATAGCCTCAATAGAATAAAAATGAGAACATAATCACAAAAGACCAAATGGGGGCTGCACATTTCAGAAATTAGGTAATTAGCAATTCATGTGACTTCACAGGAGAAAATAAAACCCTCCTCGGTCCTAGACTGTGTGAGAGGCGCCTCAGAGTCTCCAGGGCTCTTGCTGCTCCCGACATCCCAAGGCTGTGTCATTAAGAAGGCCCAGAGGGGGACCTAGTTGTCAGAATTTTGGCTATGATAAACTTCTTAAGGAAAATCAGATATTCCTTCAACTTCCTCCTGAAATCATCCCAGTCATTCTTATCAATAGTGATTGAGTCTTCCTGTGAAAAAACCAGAAAGGTGGTATTAGATGAGGCTGGGCTGCAAGGCAGATGACAGGTCAGGGTCAGGTCATAGCTGATGGCACCACCCGCAGGGACATCTTGGAGGCAGCTTACCGTGGAAGAGGCGGTGGGCACAACCGTCTGGAATTCCTGCGGGAAGAGACCAGAGCAGACAGTTAGAGAGTCACCCAGAACAGGAGCAGGCCCTGCTGATCTCTTCCCCAGAGGAAGGGCAGGGCCAAGGCAGGGATCCCCGAACCCTTAATGGCTTCCCATACCATAAGAATTTTCCTGATTCTCTCTGCTCTGTCCTTGAAGTTCTCAGCAGCATTCAGGAATTCCTCCAGGTTTGTTTTCAAAAAGTTTTTATTCTAAGGGGACAGAGAATCTATATAAGAAGGGGAAGAAGGGGAGTGTTCTTCCCTGCAGTTTTCCAAGACTTCTTTCAGGGACATCCTCGGACAATCCCCTCCTCATCCCCTTCTTGCCCAGGCTATGCCCCCAGAGGACACAATGCAGGGGGACCTAAGCCCCTCCTGTGGTGCCCCTGGCTCCATGCCAGCTGCAGAAAGGGTCCAGGTGGATCTTTTTGCACTAGGGGAGAAAAATTTTTTTCAAAAGAAACTCTACAAAAGGCAAAGGGCTGGCCAAGGGAAATTCTTGGGGCCAACGAGGGTAATGCCTTGACTGAATTAAGAGCTCCTAGGAATCAGGAAGAAAATCACATGAACTGTGAATGCCTAAAAGAAGGGAAATACAAATAGCCAACAAACTTAGCAGAGATTCAACCTCTTGTTTGACCAAAGAAATGCTCTGCACACAAAGATGAAATCATCCCTGAAGCCAACAGGAACAGGAAAAGTAACAAAATGATCATGCCCAGGAGTGGTCAGGGTGGAAAACATACTGTTTTTTGAGGGATAGGAAGGAGCCAGGCATGTTCATGGGGGAAATTTTAGTCTGCCAGTCCAGGGGCTGCCCCCTGAAAACTGAGCTGAAGCCCTTTGGTACTGTTCAGCTCGAGATACCTTTTCGCTTCATAGTTAAAACAAAACGTTTTCATAGCATAGCCGTGGCTGGGAAAACATGACTGAACACCTGTTAGGCACTAGGCACTGTTTTTGGAACTTCATGCACCTCGTGCCATTTAATGCTCACAACGACCCCTGAGATAGGTACTATTCACCCTATTTACAGGTTAGGCAAAGTGTTGGCATGTCTGAGGCCACCCAGGCAGGAGGTGGATTGGGACCCAGTGCGGGGAGGTGTGCCCAAATGTGGGGCTGAGCTCTTACCTGCAGGATGAATCTGTCCTCTACTTCTAACTCGACCTGTGGGGGCAGAGAGAGAGAGCCCATGAGTCCTGTTGGCCCGAGCACTTGCTAGACCTTCCCTTCCCCGTGCCAACCTTATCCCAGTTACTCACTTGTGGAGGCACAGAAGGCTGGTTGAGGAGGCCCATCATTTCATTGATCAGTGTGAAGTAGGTAGTCGGTGAGGGGTACCCCTGTGCCGGAAGGGTGCAGTATGCGAACAGGACCAGAAGGGCCAGGATGGGGAGGCTTCTCATCTTTGGGCTGGCAGTACACATTGTGTCCTGGGCTGGTTCTTTGTGGTGTTCTGCCGTGTTCAAGGCAGCCTTTTATGCACAGCGACAGTGTGAGGATGACCGTGTTGAAGGGGGCGGGCATCGGAAGAATCTTTATCTCACACGGAACCTCCAGAGCAAACCACAGACTTATTCATCACTTCGTAGTACCCAACACCAGTGAAACTTGGGAAAAAATTACTGAATGTGTTTTTCCTCATCTTCCAAGAAAGCTGGAAGATTGGTTGGCCACTGGGCAGAGTGGGGACAGCTGAGAGGGCTTTTCTAACAGGTGAGGGGCATATGACTCTGAGCCCTCTCAAATCTCCTGCTCAGTGAGACCTGGTCCTGCCATCCCCTGGACAGCCCTGGCCCTGTGTTGCCCACCCCACCAGGAATGGCCTGGTCATGCCTGGGTGGCCAGGCGAAGGCCCACTGGAACGGACAAGGTCGTCCAGCAGCCAGTGACACTGCTAACCATCCACATGTGAGCTTGTACCCTGAGAAGCACACCTCTCAGCACCCCTCCCAACACTGAGTTACTGGGAACAAAGCCCCCAGTGGTTTGCCTCGTGGGCTTCAGGAAGCTTCTTGACACATTCTATTCCCAGTGGGTGGCAGATAGATCTCAGGTAGCAGATGCCATTCTTTCCTTGGCCTGATAATAGCACAGCCCAACTCTGTCCTGTGTGATGGGATCTTAGCCCCTGGTGGAGGGCTGGCTGCAGGTGCTGGGCAGTCCCCTCAGGTGGCACACAGGAGCTGGGCTCAGGGGCCCGAGGACAGGGATCCTTGAAGAAACTGTCCCAGGGGGAGTGAGCTGGCCTGGGGAGGTTTAGATGGTGGGATTGGCAAGGTCTGAGGGTGAGGGAAGGGAAGAGGGGAGGGCAGTGCCCTGGTTCCAGGCCGGTGTTGGGAGCCAGTGGGCAGAGGAGAGAGTGTGTCCCAGAGCTTGGATCGCAGTCTGTGCTGGAGCCTGGATTTGGCAGGTGCAGGCCTGGTGGGAAGGGTGTGTAGAGCAGGGAAGAGGACAGGGACTGGACCTGGGGGAAGCTACAAAGGACCAGAGAAGCTGCAGCCAGAGAAGAAGTGGGAAGACCAGGTGGGTGGGGGCCCCTGCCACCTGGGGCTGTCAGGCCCTGACCCAGGCCCAGGGCAGGGGTTTTGGTAAAGGGATGAGTGTGACAAGGGTGTGGGAAAGAGTTCTCTGAGATGACTGGGCCTGGGTGGGGGGAAGAAGAGAGGCAGGGTGGCAAAGCCAGGGTTGGGGTGTGTTGTGATGCAATCAGCGTGGGGAGATGAGAGCAGGTTAAACTGAGGCAGAGGAATGTGGGTGTTTTAGGCTCTGAGCAGCAGCTGCTCTGGTTAAGACAAGGATCAGGATGTGGCCGCAGAGGAGCCAAGTGGAGAGGCTGCGACACAGGGCGGGTCTGTGAGAATACACAGCTTCTGGCTCAGTTCAGCCATGGGCCAGGCCCCGAGCTCCAGGGCACCATCGGAATGCAAGTGGAGTGTCTCAAAGGCACCAGTGAAATGAGGCCACGCATAGGGAACTTTAGGACTGGGTCCCCTCAAAGGCACAATTCATTCAACAAACTCTTATTAAGTACTTGCTGGGTACAGTCGCTGTGAGTGACACAGACATGCCTGTCTGCTTAAGAAACTCACGGTCTTGTGGGGAGAGACAGACTGAAAGCCTTGCTTCTCTTAGCTGGACCTCAGACCTGCAGGTTGAGCATCGCCTGAGGACTGTGCAGGTACAGACCCTCAGGTCTCACCCCAGGCTTTCTGAATCAAAAATCACATTTCGACAAGGTCCTCAGGTGATTCATGTGACATTGAAGACATCCTGATTGAAAAGCTCAACTTGGGTGGTGGAGATCCGGGCCCTGGAGACCCAGGGCTTCTTGACCACTCAGCCATGGCTTGATGTTTTCTTCTATATAAAAGTTTGGGGGAGATGTGCACCCCAAAATGTGATTTCTTATAGAAAAAAAACCCTCTTTTTTTGTGTGTAAATGAGCTCTTTAATGGAATTCTAAAGTGCAGTGAATTTTAAAACAATGATAGCTGAATATTCCTGCAAATGCGTTCTTTAGAAGTCCTGACTTCGTGTTGCATAGTAGCCAAGAAAAACCCTGTGGGGTGCTATTGTGGATCTTAACATCTGTAGAAGAAGGAAGTTTAGGTCAGGCTAGGAGCATTGTAAGCACAGTGGAGCTTCCAGCCAGGGAGGGGTGTAGTCCCTTAGAAGTTTGGGCCCAGGAAGCCCATGGGGTGAGTCTAACTACTGTGGGGAGAAAGGCTGGGAAGAGGCAGGACGGCAGAATGGCCAGTGATGGATGGCGGAGTTCTCTGGACCACAGATGGTAAGAAGGCTGAACTAAGTTGATTCTGGTGGGGATGGAAGGATCTGGACAAAGGTTAAGACTCTAATAGCTAACTTCTACTGAGCAGCACTTAGTAAATGCCAGTAAATGCAAGGAAAACTAAGTTCCTTTCATGGGTTAGCTCATTTAATCCTCATAATGAGTCGATGAGGCAGGTGCTATATTATCCCCGTTTTACAGATGAGGAAACTGAGGGTCAGGGAGGCTGGGTTCATGCAGCCAGAAAGTGATGCCACCAGGGCTGACTGCAAGCAGGTCTGTCTGAGCACCCACCTTCACACCGCTGGAAAGTGACAGAATTGAGAGTGATGCAGGGTGGCAGGAGGGAGGCAGGGGGGTGAGGATCAGATACGGGCCCTGGGATTGTTGACAGGAAGGCCACTGGAGCCTCTGGGAGGGCAGTGTTAGCGTGTGGTGCGGGTGGGAGCCCTGGCAGTGGGCTGAGCAGTGAGTGAGGGCGACTGAGAACGTAGAAGACTATTTGAAGAAGTTTTATTCTGAAGGGAGAGAGACAGGGGACACTAGAGGATTCAGGGGGCCAGAGAAGGATCTTTCCAAACAGGGAGCTTGAGTATCTCTCTAATGGAGATGAGCTGGCAGTGGGTGAGCCAGCACAGTGGGGGCCTGAGGGGCACGTGCACAAGGAGGGTTCTGCCATCAGCTGTCACCTGCCCACCTCAGCAAAGAGCTCAGGCAAAGGCTGCCTGAGTGGGCCCAGTCCACCTGGAGGGGAAGGTGCAGTGGGTTGGTCCACAGGTTTGGTGGCAGGAGGGGACAATGGCTTCTGTGTTTCCAATGAAATAGGCAGAGTCAGCCCCTGAGAGTTTGGGGAGGTGGGGCTAGAGGCCTGTCTGGTGGCATGGTTGGGAGTCTGTGAGCTGACTGCCTGGGGATGGCCTGGAGGGGCTGGCCGCCTGGGGTCAGAGCACAGGAGGTTGGGAGAATCCTGGGCTCTTCGCTGGGCCAGAGTGTGGAATACAAGGCGCCAGAGGTAGGGTGAGGGGGCTATGGGAGAAGTCCTGATGGGCAGGGAAGAGAGCAAGGAGGGCCAGAGCAAGGGAGGCAGGAGGTGGCGGCAGCGGCCACCCTGGAGAGGCCCCCTGAATGCGACCCAACGCCTATTCCCATGTGAGGAACAGAATCCCATTCCACCAAGCAAACATGGTTTGGAGGGAGCCGCAGCTGCCTCTGGGGGGGAAACTGGGTACCCTCCACAGCCCTCCTGCAACCTCTCAGGGGACTAGGGGAGCCTGAGCCTCCCCCTGGAGTCTCCTTGGAGGTTGGCCTTACTTTAAAGTTGTTTCTTTAAAGAAACGGCTTCTGCCCTGGCTGGTGTGGCTTGGTGGATTGAGTGCCGGCCCGCAGACTGAAAGGTTGCCGGTTCAATTCCAGGTCTCTCACATGTCAGTGTTTTTCTCCCTCTTTGTTCCTCCTTTCCCTTTTCTCGAAAAATGAGTAAAATCTTTAAAAAAATAAAAAATAAAGAAGCTGGTTCAAGCCAAATCACAGGAACTCTTTCCCAACCCGCCTCCATAGGCCACAGACCTGCCCAGCCCTGGGCAGAGGCCTCACACTCCCTGTGAGAGTGATCTCACCTTGGGGCTCTTTGTCAGTTTGGTCAACCTGGCCTCCTGGGCAGGCCGGCTGATTGCAATCCGGAAGGGAAATGAGCTGAGAGGGCCCAACTCCCCTGGTGGTCAAGAGAGGCCCTGCTAGGGCTGGGACAGGAGAGCTGGCCAGGACTGTCACCTGGGGTCTGCAGGAAAGAGACCCTGTGTGGTTCAGGGTGGATCTCTGGACCTCATCCAAGGGATCCCTGTGGGCCTGTCTCTGCCCCATCTGTGGCCTGGATTCACTCAGAGTGGGACACTGGGACCCAAGGTCCTGGCCCTTGGGGGCCCTCCAATCGGAGGTCCGTGTCAACGCTCCCTCATGGGCCTAGCAGAATTTTCTGGGGAGCCCAGGCCTCAGGCATCATGACCACCTCCCCTGCCATCCTTCCATTCTGCTCATGATCTCAATCTCACCTCCACCGGTGGCCCGATCACACTGCCTGGTTTTGTCAGTACAGAGGCAGCTCAGGGCTCCTCACCGGCCAAACAGTGTCATCAGGTTTCACATGTGCACCTAGGCAGAGAGCTCAGGACAGAGCCACCTGGGTGGGCCCAGACGAGGAGGTCTGGCCTCCTGTTCCATCCGGCTCATCTTCCTTCCTAGGGCCAGTACCGCCTCAACCTGTGCGCTCTCAGCTTGCTGTCCCACGCTGCAGGGACGTGGCCTTTGGGGGCCCCTCTGTGTCGAGTGGAACTCCTCTCCAAGTCCAGTCTAAGAGAGAAGACAGGTGGGGAATTACTGTTTAGAACAAGTCTGAGGGAGGAGGAGCCCAGAAATGGAGTAGCCTCACCCAGCCTGGACTGCTGGCAAAGACTGGGGAAGGGACAGCTGAGACCTGAAAGGTGGTCTGGAGCCAGGAATGTCACAGAAGTGCTCCCGTGCAGGGTTGGGTTTGCAGATGCAAATGTTGTCTGTTGACCTCTAGCCTACTGGCCCAGCCCTGATACTTGGATCACTGGTTGTGGCCACGTCGCTCTTATTGTCATTAATAAATATATGGGTATGCAGTGCCTGCCACTCTCTTGTTGCCCACCTGGAACACAGTGATGTGGGACATGTAGTCCTACTGTGTTCACTGTATCTGTCTCAGACCACACCAAGAGACAGGGGATGGACTGTCAAGGAAGCTGCCTGACAACTATGGGGTGACAGTGTTGGGACTTAAGTGCTAGTAACACAGTGTTCCAGGCTTTTAAACAAGTGAGCAAACTAGAACCAGAGACATGGAAATAAAGAACAAACTGACAGTGACCAGAAGGGGAGGGGGACGGTCATCAAGGAACACATATAAAGTGCCCATGGATAAAGACAACAGGGAGGGGGGTAGGATTGAATGTGTTCAGGGAGGTGGGGGTGGATATGGCAGGGGAGAGTAATGTTGGGGGGAAATGGGGAAATGGGGACAACTGTAACTGAACAATTTAAAAAAAAGAAGTACTCTTTTAAGTGGTTGAGACTCCACACAGACTATTAGTCATGTAGATGATGTTGCACGGTAAAATCGTGTCTTTCTCTCAGGTGGGGAGAAGGAGGCCCCCGATGGGGATGGCAGAGGGTCAGGGCTGTGTAGGGGATAGCAGCATCCGAACCTTCCGAAGGCAGAGGCACAGGCAGGCCCCTCTGAGCTCTGAGTCAGGCTCGCTCGTCTGGTGGGCAGAGGCTCTTACCTTCCTTGGTAGGTATCTTCAGGCTTTGCTGGACATGAGTTCCAGAGAATGATGAATAAGTTTATGTGTTTGTCATGCAGGCTGTGTGAGCAGAAAAGGAGTTCTACACTAAGCACCCTCACAGGGTTGTCTGACCATAAGCTCTTAACTGGGCAGGTCAAGGTGGGTGGTCACACCCCAGGCATATAACGCCCTCAGAAGAAGGTTTATTTTTGTCTTAAGCAGCTCTGCCCATTTTTCTTGGGCATCTAGGCTAACACACGTTTGAAATAAGTGTGCCCACCGCAAGGGAGCATGTAACTTAGTGGAGTGTCCTGTAATTCAGTCTCCTCCTTGCTTTCTCCTGCCTCCATCTAACCTTCCTTAGACCCCTCTCTAACTTCAAATGCATGACCCTGTCCTCCGCAGCATTTGAGATCTTGCTCTCTGGCAATTGTAGTCGGTTTTGGCTCTAATAAACACTGACAAAAATTCTCCCCACAATCACCCCGTTTCCCACCCTGCCCTGCCATTGGACCTATAAGAGGGGGTGTGGGCCAGACTGTGGCAGGCTCCCATAGGGTTAGGGAGGACCACCGTAGCTCCCAGCAGGCGGGAGCTATGTAGAGACCCCCTACTCCCCCGACCCTCCCCACCGCCCTTCTCCTCATCTTCCTTCCTCTCAGCCTCCCAAACGCCCTGCACTTAGGAACCCCTGGAACCCAGCCTCAGGCCTGTGGCTGCCTGTCCGTCATCTGATACTCAGGATCATCTTACCATCACCACTCGGGTCAGCAGCAGCTCCATGGGGTCTCTCACTTCCCCTGCTGCACATGCGGAAGGTATGAGCTCAGCCCTGAGGGCCCGCTGCCTCCCTGCTGGCCAGTGACCCGCACTTGGGTGCATTTTGGATCGGGCACAGCTAGATGGCCACACCCAAATCTTAACGCTTTATCTGGCATCTTAACTGCAAATACTTCCATCAGTCTATTCTTTGACACATGTCGGGGTTGTGTGGTAAATGTTTTTTTAAGAAGTTCCCCATTCACCCAAGACCCTTCCCCAGTCCTCCTGGAGCCAGAAGCTGAAGCTGGGATGGGCTCTGCCTTGACTGAGCTTTGCCAGAACTAGCTCTGACCACTGCAGGTGATGCACCCTTGGGGCAGCTCAGTGCTTCCCAGCGTCTGGGGCAGGACAGAGCTGGTGAGGCTGAGGACTGGGGTAGGTGATGGGTGACACTGTGGAAACCTCCCCAGAAGGGAGGCAGAAGGGATGGGGGAAAAAGCCCGGGGAAGGACAGCCCCTCCCCAGCCCTACCTCACACACTTTGTCCTGCAGAACCTGCTGCCTTTGGGAACACCTTAGAGAAGTTCATCAACATCTCTAACACATCTTCAACCATCCGTAAAAGTTTGAAGAAGCTTGAGGTGTGTGAGGCTGGGGAGGGTCCCTCCAGCGCTGGGGTCTCCATGTCCCCTGAAGAGCCCACTCCAGGTCAGAGTGCATGACCTTGTCTTGCCTACTTCCAACAGGAACAGCATTTCCACCCCCATCTCTCCACCCCTACCCCTCCTCTGCCAACACCCCTCCAGAGCAAGGGGCAGAGCTACCACCCAGTACATTACCTGCAAAGGCCTGTGGCTCCTAGTGAGACCCCCTTAGCCTTCCTAGCATCCCCCAAAGGCTGACTAGCTTCACTTGTCTCTGCTCCACAGGAACTCCTGCAAACCTTGCCCATATCCTAGGTGAGCCACCAACCAGCTGGGACCCCAACCACCAGACAGAGCGTGGTGCCTGCCACGCCCCTTCCATCTTCCCCACACCTGACCCAAACCTCTGATTTCCTCAAAGGGAGAAGAGCACATCCTAACAAGTCATGAAATGCAGAAACCTACAGCAAAGGTTACTCTACTCAGCAAGGCTAGTGTTTAGAAACAAAGGGCAGATGAAGAACTTCCCAGACAAGAGAAAACTAAGAGTTCATCATCACCAAACCATTATTATATGAAACGTTGAAGGGGCTTATTTAAGAAAAAGAAGAAGAAAACTGTGAACAATAAAATGGCAATGAATACATATCTCTCAACAATTGAATCCAAAAAAACTAAGCAAACAAGAACAGAAACAGAATCATGGATACGGAGAGTATGTTGATGGTTGCCGGATGAGTGGGGGGTGTGGGAAAATGGGTGAAAAGGTGAAGGGATTAAGAAGTACAAACAGGTGGTTACAGAATAGCCATGGGGATGTAAGGTACAGTACAGGGAATGGAGTAGCCAAAGGACATCTTCACATGACCCATGGACGTGAACAATGGTGGGGGGATTGCCTGAGAAAGTGGGGGTTGTGGGTAGAGGAGCATAAAGGGGCAAAAATTGGGACAACTGTAATAGCATAATCAATAAAATGTAATTTGTAAAAAGGAATACATTGTTAATGCAAGTGAAAAATTTTTTTAAAATACAGGCTAACTGTAATAGCATAAACAATAAAATGTTTTTTTAAAACACAGGATAATAGGTTACATTCTATGGGGCGGTGGTCATAATCAGAAGGCAAATGTGGGGAGAATTCTGGGGCTTTGGCAATGTTCTATATATTTTTAAATATATTTTATTGATTATGCTATTACAGTTGTCCCAATTTTGCTCCCTTTGCACCCCTCCACCTGGTACCCCCTTCCCTCCGGCCTTAGTCGTGTCCATGGGTTATGCTTCTCCATTTCCTATACTGTTATTAACCTCCCCCTGCCTATTTCATACCTACCATTTATGCTTCTTATTCCCTGCACCTTTTCCGCTATTCTCCCCCTCCCCTCCCTGCTGATAGCCCTCCAAATGATTTCCATAACTATGACTCTATTCCTGTTGTAGTTGTTTGCTTAGTTTGATTAGATTCTGTTATTGATAGTTGTTAATTTGTTGCCATATTAATGTTCATAGTTTTAATCTTCTTTTTCTTAAATAAGATTAGCCCTTTAGCATTTCATGTAATAATGGCTTGGTGATGATGAACTCTTTCCTGTAGCTTTACCTTGTTTAGGAAGCACTTTATCTGCCCTTCCATTCTAAATTACAGCTTTGCTGGAGAGAGTAATCTAGGTTGTAGGTCCTAGCTTTTTATTACTTCGAACACTTCTTTCCAGCCCCTTCTTGCCTGCAAGGGTTCTTTTGAGAAATCAGCTGACAGTCTTATGGGCACTCCTTTGTAGGTAACTCTCTGCTTTTCTCTTGTTGTTTTTAAGATTCTCTTTATCTTTAACCTTTGGCATTTTAATTATGATGTGTCTTGGTGTTGTCCTCTTTGGGTCCAACTTGTTTTGGATTCTCTGTGCTTCCTGGACTTGTATGTCTATTTCCTTCACCAAAACTGGAAAGTTTTTTTTCGTTATTTTTTCAAATAAGGTTTCAATTTCTTGCTCTTCCCCTTCTCCTTCTAGAATCCCTATGATTTGGATGTTGGTACTTTTGGAAATGTCCCAGAGGGTCCTGATATAATCCTCATTTTTTTAAAATTCTTTTTCTTCTTTCTGTTCTGTTTGAATGCTTATTTCTTCCTTATGTTCCAAATCATAGATATGAATCCCAGCTTCCTCCCTTCCACTGATTGTTCCCTTTAGGTTTTTCTTTATTTCACTCAGTATAACCTTCATTTCTTCCTTTATGTTGTTGCTGTACTCAATGAGTTCTTTGAGCATCTCGATCACCAGTGTTTTGAACTCTGCATCTAATAGATTGTTTATCTCCATTTCATTTAGTCCTTTTCCTGGTGTTTTGTTCTGTTCTTTCATTTGGGCCATATTTCTTTGTCTTCTCAATTTGGCAGCCTCCCTTTGTTTGCTTCTGTGTAGTAAGTAGAGTTGCTTTGACTCCCTGTCTCAGTAGTGTGGTCTATTGTAGAAAAGACACCTGTAAATTGTGTAGGGTAGAGACTTAGGTAATCACCAGGGTGGGGCAACCCGCTTCACTGCTTTGCAGCTCTGTGTGGGGGCAGGGCTTGGAGAGGGGACAATGCCACTTCCTGGTTTCTGGAGTTTGCCTGGCACTCACCCCATTTCCAGTCACTTCACCCACTTCTTGCATTCGACTGGCAACCTGCCAGCTGTTTCCCTGCTTGTGAGTCCCAGAATGGGTATGTTTGCGTAAGTTCTGAATCCATGCAGGCCCTTTAAGCTGAGTCTACTGAAAAGCTGGCAGTTTCTTCCACCTCCCCTATGCCCACTAGTTCATACATCCAGAAGTTATAGGGATTTATCTTCCCAGCTCTGGAACCCTGGCTGTGTGGTCTGGCCTGGGTCTGTGATTGCTTGCTCCCAAGTTACCCCTCCCGATTTTCATCCGTCCTATGTGAATGTAGGATCATCTGTTCTGCTGCCACCATCGCCTCTCCGGGCCACACCACATCTCTGCGCCTCTCCACCTGTCTCCATGACTCTTCCTGTTTGGGTGAATGTGGCTTATTTTTAAATCCTTGGTTGTTGGACTTCCATACAGTTAAATTTTCTGATGGTCCTGGGTGTTATTTGTTTCAAGATCTAACTGTAACTCTTTCCATGGTTGCACAAGGAGGCAAAGTGTGTCTTCCTGCACCTCCATCTTGATTGGAAGTGGCAATGTTCTACTTTGGTGAGCTCTGGCTACATGGGTGATTGCTAATTATTGGGTGATTTATAATTATTTGTTAAGCTGTGCATACATGTTTTATACCCTTTTCTGTATGTGTGCTCTATTTTTCATTTTTATCCTTTAAATTAAAAAATGTGCTTATTGATTTGAGAGAGAGATACGTCAATTTCTTGTTCCACTTATTTATGCATTCATTAGTTGATTCTTGTATGTGCCCTGACCAGGATTGAACCCATAACCTTGGTGTGTCAGGACGGCCCTCTAACCAACTTAGCTACCTAGCCAGGGCCTATTTTCTATTTTTAAATATAAAAAATAAATAAAATAAAATGTATTGCATTTCAAATACTGAAAAAAAAAACAAAGAGAAAGAGAATTAGAAAAACTTCTAGAATATATAGGGGTAGGCAAGATGGCAAAACCAATGCATTTTCCACCAGCCGCTCTTCCTCTCACCTTAAGAGCAATCTGTGGGAGATGTAAAACTACTTATCTGACATTTCCAAATGTCAAATGTATAGACAACAAACTTGCCCAGAGCACCCAAGGCTGTGCCAGATTCTGCTATAAGCAGTGGGTTTATAGCCACTAGAGCCATCTTCACATGGTGCTTCCACTTGATTACTACTCTATTTCCTGGTGTCTGAGCCCAGAATATTTATTTCTCCAGGACTACCTGACCTATCAGTCCCTAATCTGCCACCCAGGACTCCCAGAGCATATGAAGAAAGCTACCATGGCCTCAGTATGGAAACCTCTGGGTCTGGTATACATAGTCTCGTAAACAGGGAAGGTTACAGGCATAGCCAGGACATGCAGGAAGGCAGGCACTGCTTCTGGTAAGTGAGGAGGCTAGGAAGCTCACACAGAGAAGTGACATTGAAATGATTCTCAAGATGAAGAGGCATTCACCATGTGGGTAAGGGGTGAGGGTCCCCCAGGCCAAGGAAGGACCAGGGATCGGGGGAGAGAACCCTTGCATTGGTGCTATGAGGACCCTGTGACCACACTGAGAGGTGGAAAAACTCAGAAGAATCTCAGGCTCTACTGAGGAAACATCCAGGCTAGAATTTTTTAAAACCATTTTAACCCTTTTTTAGTATTTTTTTTAATTTTTAAATTTAAAAAATATTTTTTAATTGCAGTTTACATTCAATATTACTTTGTATTACTTTCAGGTGTACAGCATAGTAATTACATAATTGTATACTTTACAAAGTGATTTCCCCAATATTTCCTGAGCCCTCCTGGCACCAACCTAGTTATTACAATATCATTGAAGGCATTTCCTATGCTGCACTTCACCTCCCCATGAATATTTTGTAGCTACCAATCTGTACTTCCCAATCCCTTCACTTTTTTTTCCCAGCCCCCTAACTCCTCTCCCCTGGCAGCCATCAGTCTGTTCTTTGAATCATTGAGTCTGTTTCAGTTTTGTTTATTTTGTTCTTTAGATTCCACACATAAGTAAAATCATATGGTATTTGTTTTTCTCTGGCTGATTTCTTTGAGCATAATACCTTCTAGGTCCATCCATGTTGTTGCAAATGGTAACATTTCATTCTTTTTACGGCCAAGTAATATTCCATTATATGTATGTATCATTGTTTTTTAAAACATTTTTATTGAATTTATTGGGATGGCATTGCTTAATAAAATTATATAGGTTTCAAGTATATAATTACATAATGCATCATCTATATCTTACATTGTGAGTTTACCACCCAGAGTCAAGTCTCCTTTCATCATCATTTATTCCCCTTTTACCTCTTCTGTCTTCCACCGCCCTCCCTGCCCTCTGGTGATCATCATCATCCTGTTGTCTGTGTTTGTGAGGTTTTTGGTTTTTTTTTGCTTAATCACTTCACTTTCTTTACCCAACCCCCTGAACTCCCTCCCCTCTGACAGCTGTCAGTCCATTCTCTGTATCTATGAGCTTGCTTCAGTTTTCTCTGTTAGTTTATTTTGTTCATTAGATTCCAAATATAATTGAAACCATATGGAATTTGTCTTCTCTGACTGGCTTATTTCACTTAGCATAACACTATTCAGGTCCATTCATGCAAATGCAAAAGGTAAGATTTCCTTCTTTTTTATGGTCAGGTAGTATTCCCTTGTGTAAATGTACCACAGCTTTTTTATCCACTCATCTGCTGATGGGCACTTGGGCGGCTCCCAAAGCTTAATTATTATAAATAACACTGCAGTGAGCACAGGGGTGCATATCTTCTTTCAAATTAGTGTTTTGGGTTTCTTTGGATATATTCCCAGAAGTGAAATTGCTGGATCATAAGACAGTTCCATTTTTAATTTTTTGAAGAAACTTCACACTGTTTTCCACAGTGGCTATACCAATCTGCATTACCACCAACAGTGCAGGAGGGTTCCCCTTTCTCCACATCCTTGCCAGCACTTGTTGTTTGTTGATTTATTGATGATAGCCATTCTGACAGGTGTGAGGTCATATCTCAATGTGGTTTTAATTTGCATTTCTCTGATGATTACTGAGACTGAATATCTTTTCATGTCTATTGGCCATCTGTATGTCCTCTTTGGAAAAGTGTCTATTCAGGTCTTTTGCCCATTTTTAATTGATTATTTGGCTTTTTTTATGTGTCTGTTGAGTTGTATGAGTTCTTTATAAATTTTGGCTATTAATTCCTTATCAGATGTATCATTGGCAACTATGTTCTCCCATTCAGTGTGTTGTCTTTTCATTTTGTTGATGGTTTCCTTTGCTATGCAAAACCTTTTTAGTTTGATGTAGTTTCATTACTTTATTTTTTATTTTGTCCCTTGCCTGAGGAGATATATCAGAAAAAAATATTACTAAGAGACATGTCCAAGATTTTACTGCCTATGTTTTCTTCTAGGGCTTTTATGGTTTCTAGTCTTTTAAGTATTTAATCTACGTCGAGTTTATTCTTATATATGATGTTGGTGGTCCAGTTTCATTTTTTGCATGTATCTGTCTAATTTTCTCAATACCATTTATTGAACAGACTGTCTTTACCCCATTGTATGTTCTTGCCTCCTTTGTTAAATATTAATTGACTACATAGGTGTGGGTTTATTTGTTGGCTCCCTATTCTGTTCCATTAATCTATATGTTCATTTTTATGTTAATACCATGGTGTTTTTATTCCTATAGACTTTTAGTATAGTTTGATATGAGGTAATGTGGTACCCCCAATTATTTTCTTTTTCTCAAAATTTCTGTGGCTATTCAGGGTCTTGTGGTTCCATATAAACTTGGAATATTTGTTCTAATTCTGTGAAATATGCCATTGGTATCTTGATACAAATTGCATTGAACCCATAGATTGTCAATTCTTCCTATCCATGAGCATGGTATATGCTCCCATTTATTTATATTTTCTTCATTTCTTTCTTCAGTGTCTTATAATTTTCTGAGTACAGGTATTTTACCTCCTTAAATTTATTCCTAAGTATTTTTTGATGCAATTATAAATGGGATTGCTTTCTTGGTGTCTCTTTCTGATAGTTCACTATTGATGTATAAACAACTGAGCTTTGACCAGGTGGTTCAATTGGTTGGAGCATTATCCTGTACATGAAAAAGGTTGTGGGTTTGATTCCTGGTCAGAATACATACCTAAGTTGTGGGTTCAATCCTGGATCTGGTAAACCAATATTGCCCTGACATGTGTGGCTCACTGGGTTGGGCATCATCCCACAAACTAAAATGTTGCCACCTTGATTCCCTGGTTAGGACACATGCCTGGGTTGCAGGCTAGGTCCCAGGTAGGGGTGCGTGAGAGGCAATCCATCAATATTTCTGTTGCACATCAATGTTTTTTCTACTTCTCTTCCTGCCTCCTCTCCCCTTTCTCTAAGAATAAATAAATAAAATATTTAAAAATCAATGAACATATCCTCAGGTGAGGGTCAAAAAATAATAAAATTTAGGACTTTCTGCCAAGATGGAGGTGTAGGTAGAAACACTTTGCTTCCTTGCACAGCCAAAAGAAGGATAACAACCAATTTAAAACAATAAACTACCAAAAGTGCCAGAATAGAAAACTGCATGAAACTGTGACAACCAAGAAGCATTCATCCAGACCAGTAGGAAGGGCAGAGATTGGCAGCAGGGTGGGTGGAGAGGACCCATGGCAAGGTATTTGAACTGCATGGGGGAGGAGGGGCTGGCTCACTGGGAAACTAAAGACTCAAGACCTCTAGTGGTAAAATACTGTGGGGTTTGCGAAGGTGGGAGAAACTCCCAGCCTCACAGGAGAATTGGGTGGAAAGTGGGGCTAGAGCAGAGTGAGTGAGCGGGGGTGGGTGGGGGGCATTATTCCTTCTCTGACCCCTCCCTCATAGACAGTGTCACAACTCAGCAAAGAGGGTTGCCCCGCTCTGGTGAATACCTAAGGCTCCACCCCCTTACAACTTAATAGGTGTGCTGAGACAAAGAAATGTGGCCCAAATGAACGAACAGATCAAAACTTCAGAAAAAGAGCTAAGCGATGAAGAGGTGGACAACCTGTCTGATGCAGAGTTCAAAACACTGGTAATCAGGACGCTCACAGAAATGATTGAGCTTGGTTGCAAAATGAAGGAAGAAACAAAGGCTACACAAAGTGAAATAAAACAAAATATACAGGGAACCAACAGAGAAGGGAAGCTGGGATTCAAATCAACAATTTGGAACATAAGGAAGAAATAATTATTCAACCAGGACAGAATGAAGAAACAAGAATTCAAAAAAACGAGAAGGGTATAAGAAGACTCTGGGTGGGAAATGTCCAAATGTGCCAACATCCAAATCATAGGGATGCCAGAAGGAAAAGAAGAAGAGCAAGAAATTGAAAACTTATTTAAAAAAATAACGAAAGAAAACTTCCCTAATTTGGTGAAGGAAATAGACATACAAGTCCAGGAAGCTCAGAGAGTCCAAAGAAGTTGGACCCAAAGAAACGCACACCAAGGCACATCATAATTACATTACCCAAGATTAAAGATAAGCAGAGAATCTTAAAAGCATCCAGGGAAAAGGAGATAGTTACCTACAAAGGAGTTCCCCTAAGATAATCAGCTGGTTTCTCAAAAGAAACCTTACAGGCAAGAAGAGGCTGGAAAGAAGTATTTGAAATCATGAAAAGCAAGGACCTACATCCAAAATTACTCTATCCAGCAAAACTATCATTTAGAATGGAATGGCAGATAAAGTAGTTCCCAGACAAGGTAAAGCTAAAGCAGTTCATCGTCACCAAGCCCTTATTATATGAAATGTTAAAAGGA
>VMDR010007289.1:0-41308 GCA_007922815.1 Macrotus californicus | reverse complement strand
TATATCCAAGATTACTCTATCTTCTACCTACCATTTATGCTTCTTATTCTCTGTACCTTTTCCCCCTCTCTCCCCACCCACTCCCCTGATGATAACCCTCCATGTGATCTCCATTTCTGTGATTCTGTTCCTCTTCTAGTTGTTTGCTTAGTTTGTTTTTGTTTTTGTTTTAGGTTTGGTTGTTAATGACTGTGAGTTTGTTGTCATTTTACTGTTCATATTTTTTGATCTTCTTTTTCTTAGATAAGTCCCTTTAACGTTTCATATAATAAGTGCTTGGTGATGATGAGCTCCTTGAACTTGACCTTATCTGGGAAGTACTTTATCTGCCCTTCCATTCTAAATGATAGCTTGGCTGGATAGAGTAATCTTGGATATAGGTCCTTGCCTTTCATGACTTTGAATACTTCTTGCCAGCCCCTTCTTGCCTGCAAGGTTTGTTTTGAGAAATCAGCTGACAGTTTTGTGGGCACTTCTTTGTATGTTACTGTCTCCTTTTCTCTTGCTGCTTTTAAGATTCTCTCTTTATCTTTCATCTTGGGTAATGTAATTATGATGTGCGTTGGTGTGTTCCTCCTTGGGTCCAACTTCTTTGGGACTCTCTGAGTTCCCTGGACTCCCTGGAAGTCTGTTTTCTTTGCCAGATTGGGGAAGTTCTCCTTCATTATTTGTTCAAATAAGTTTTCAATTTCTTGCTCTTACTCTTCTCCTTCTGGCACCCCTATGATTCGGATGTTGGAACGTTTAAAGGTGTCCTGGAGGTTCCTAAGCTTCTCCTCATTTTTTGGAATTCTTGTTTCTTCGTTGTGTTCTGGTCGAATGTTTCTTTCTTCCTTCTGATTCACACCATTGATTTGAGTCCCGGTTTCCTTCCCGTCACTGTTGGTTCCCTGTACATTTTCCTTTATTTCACTTAGCATAGCCTTCATTTGTTCATCTAATTTGTGATCATATTCAACCAACTCTGTGAGCATCTGGATTACCAGTGTTTTGAACTGTACATCTGACAGGTTGGCTGTCTCTTCGTTGCTTAGTTGTATATTTTCTGGAGCTTTGATCTGCTCTTTCATTTGGGCCATTGTTTTTGTCTCAGCACACCTGTTATGTATAAGGGGCGGAGCCTTAGGTGTTCACCAGGATGGAGCAACCCATGTCGCTGAGTTGTGACGCTGTTTGTGGGGGAGGGTCCGAGAGGGAAGAGTGCAGTTTGCTCTGCTCTGCTGGTTTTCAGTCACTTCCCCTGCTACCCACAATCAAATCGGTCCCTTCTGGTGCTGATTCCTGGGTGTGTGGTTTGTGTACGTTCTGGACCCTGTGGGTCTCTACATCGAGCTCTCCTGTGAGACTGGGAGTTTTTCCCGCTGCCGCCTCTGCAACCCCACAGGTGTTTTCAATTGGAGGCTTTGAGGCTTTATTTCCCCGCTGGGACCCTGGGTTGCAGGGTCTGTCTCGCTCCCCAGTTGTTCCTCCCGGTTTATCCACACGTGGGTGTGGGACCGCCCTGGTCTGCCAGCTGCACCTTGCACACTGCAGCCCTCCAGCCACCACCTTGCCTTGAGTCCTCTCCGCCCAGCTGCCCATCTCCACCCCTCGTACCGGTCTGGGTGAGTGTTTCTTCTTTAACTCCTTAGTTGTTGGACTTCCATACAGTTCAAGTTTATGTCAGTTCTGGTTGTTTTTGTTTTTAAATTTGTTGTTGTCCTTCTTTTGGTTATGCGAGGAGGCACAGTGTGTCTACCTACACCTCCATCTTGGCTGGAAGTCCATAATCCTAAATTCTTGATTATCACTTTCTCAGGAAGCCACAGAATTGTAGGTACTCATTATCTTTTATTCCCCCTCTGCCTAAAAGACAAAACTCCTTCTCCATTTGTGTGTATTTCCGTTTAGTTGCTGTTATCAGAGCTTGCTTTTGTCTTCCCTCAGCCTCTTGTTGTAGTTGAATCTGCCATCACGTGCTAAGGGTTGTAGCATGACAGTAAGATTTTAGGGAGGAAACTGCCTTCTGACCCCATTCCTTATAACTACTCGGTGAATCAACTCTCATGACTTTTGACTTTCTCTGTGCCTCCCTTTCAGTAGACTTCTTGGAATCTGGGTTTCTAATCAAACTAAGTCTTACATCAAAAATCCTGTGGTTTTGATTTCAGTGGTAAAAGCAAGTGACAAATGGAGGAGAAAATAAAAAGAAATGTGAACCGAAATTGTATCACAAAATTTTAATTCCTATTTTAATCCTTTAAAAACTAATTTGATATGGAGAAATTGGAGCCCTGTGCATTGTTGGTGGAAATGTAAAATGGTACAGCAACTGTAGAAAGTAGGTGATAATTTCTTTAGGAAAATATAGAATTACCGTATAAGCCAGCAGTCCCACTTCTGGGTGTTACCCAAAAGGATGGGAGTGGAGATGTGAACAGATACTCGTACATCAGTGTTCATGGCAGCATTGTTCACAGTAGCCAAAAAGCGGCTTCCCTTGTCCATGGACAGGTGGATGGATAAACAAAATATGGTGTAAACCTTCAGTGGAATAGAATTCAGTCATAAAAAGGAAACTCGGACACGTGCTACAATGTGGATGAACCCTGAAGATGTTATACTCAGTGAAATGAGTCATACAAAAGGACACATTTTGTATGATTCCACTTAAATGAAGTAAGTAAAAGATCCAATCCACAGAGAGAGAAAGTAGACTAGTGGTTTGGGCTTGGGGTCCGTGGGATGGGAGCTGGGGTTTAATGGCTGTGGGGTTTCTGTTTGGTGTGGGGAAAAAGTTCTGGACATGGGCGATGGTGATGGTTGCACAAAGCGTGAATGTGATTCATGCCACTGAACTGTGTACACTGAAAAACCATTAAAATGGCAAATTTTATGTCATGTACATTCTACCACAAAAAACCAACAGTCACTCCCCATGACCATTTTTCTTCAGAAGAACTTGACAAATATGGGTAAAGGGCAGTTGTAGGTCAATGCATATACGCAGGTGGGGCAAAAGTAGGTGTGCAGTGTGAGTACACAAAACACAGAGTTCAAACTTATAATAATGCTACTATAATAATCATAGCCTGTATATCTTTCCATGCAAACCACTGGAAATCTACTTCTGCTCACCCCTGTATGTTTCAAGTCTCACTATCGACATTTTGTGTATGTGTTTAAAGACACACCTTATTACAAGTTTCATAAATTTTAGCATACAGCAATCTGAAATTACTTTGTCATACTTTTACTAGATGCTCTTCACTTCTGAAAGATTTTTGTCAATAAAAAATGTCAGTTTCACTATGGTCGTGCTATGATCATAGTGCCGTATACCCCACTGAGCAATGCCACACAAAATAAGTGCCGAGTTACGGCACACTAACTACAAACACAGAAGCTCTCGGGAGGCATTCGTTAACAAACTGGAAGGTAGAGTATAGCTTCGTGAGATATTTTAAACTGTTAAAGCATATTCATGGGCAGAGTGAGTCTTGCCCTTAAATCATACTTGAAAATATACAGAAGCAAATATAAAACTCACACTTTAATTTATATGTACATGCATAATTAATTTAGAAATGTCATTTTATCGGGTGCCTACCAATAACATTTTATTGAATGTTATTGGTAATACGCATAAAATTTGCCAGGGAAATTTCTGATATTTGGATTTATTATATATCTATTAAATATTTTGGAAAATATAGCCTCTTTCAAAAAAAAATTACATGTAATTAAATCTGTGTCATTTCTAACACGATTGTTCATTCTCTTCTTTGCATCCCTTATGTTCTTTTAACCGGGTTGCCAAGTAACTTTATTAACTTGCCTCATATTTTAGTAGGTTTTTCAGACCCCAAAATAATGAAGAATAAGAGATAATCAAATGAGTTAATACAAACAAAATGAATTATATTAGAAAGTGATTTTGAGGAGACAATTGGGTAGTCATAGGAGAAAGAGCCAGAGCTTGATAATCCTTTATGAGGGGGATCTCAAAATGTTTTTTATTAATTTCTTTTCGGTCAATATACTTTCAGCTTCTCAGGAAACTTGCACTATTGTTTCTTCCTCCTCTTAAATATTCAAACTCACCATTTCAATCACTTTTGGCATTTACTGTGTTCAGGTCTCTTCTATATTAAAAACAATGGCCACAGTTAGAAAGCTGCTAGATCCTAGACCCTAGATTCTTTGATCTCTTCCCACCGATAGCCAAATCTCTTAGGTTATCTGCAGCTTATCCCCACGTAGGCATCTCTCTGCCGACTCTTCCGCTGCTGCACTGTAACTGTGGCCTTGGTCACACTACCAAAAGAGTGCTTGTTGTCATGGTCAGGGATCTCTCTGTACCTGAAGTTCTCAGTCCTTGTATTCCCTGTCTTAGCAACAGTCAAAACTCCCTCTTTCTTGATACAGTTTCTTCCTTTGTCCTCCATGGCATTATGCTGTTTTATTATTGTTTTTAATTAAAGTAGAGTTGACATACAACATTATATTAATTTCAGGTATACAGCATAGGGATTCGATATTTATATACCTTAACCCTTAGTGGTAGGCAAGAGAGCCAAATGACAGATAGGAGGGTGTGAGTCACCCTGAGGGATCAGCTGATCCCCTTCGGAGGACCCTGAACTTTGTGTTCTGGCTAAGAAATCAGGTCCGCACAGTGGACACGGCCCTGTGCCTTAAAGAGTAGAAAATATATCTAACCACCAGCCAACTTGCTCCCTATCACAAGGTAGAGCCTTTAAAAAAGACAAAACTTGAAAATTTTGTACTTGAAAATTGTGAAAGTTTGAGGGACTGACGACCCAGTGCTTAAAAAAATGAGGGTAGTACATAGGGTCCCTTAACAAAAATCACAGTCTGCCTTTTGTTCCGATTTCAATCTACTACAAGTCAGAAGTTAATGAATCAGAGGCTTCTGAGGACAGAGAAATGAGGCTGAGGACAAATGGAAATGGGTTAATTCCAGCTGTAGCAGTGCCGAATGAAAAGGAGAGCAGGCTGACAGCTGTCAGAGGGGAGGGGAGTTGGGCTGGATGAGAAGGGTGAAGGGATTAAGGAAAGACAACAGAAAACAAACACCTCAGTCACAGAACAGTGTGGTGGTACCAGAGAGAAGAGGGTGTGGGGGAGGTAGTAAAGGGTGAAATAGGGGTAAATGGTGACAGAAGGAAACGTGACTTTGGATGGTACACAGATCATGTACCACAGAATTGTACATCTGAAATCTGTATAATTTTATTAACCGATGTCTCCCCAGTCAATTTTTTTTATAAAAGGAAGCAGCTACTATGTTGTCACCCTCAAGCATATGCTTAGGGATGCAGTCTGCAGGCTAGCTGTTGTGTCTGCACCCAAAGTAAAATAGTTCTGGTTGCTCTTTTGGTTTTGATAAGTTTATTTTTTAAAACCAACATTTAGAATCAAGAGTTTCCCAAATAAGCCAAGGTAACACAGTCAGGATCTAGTTTTCAACCCATATAGAAAAAGTAGTTAAAGTGTGTTTCCTGAGTTGACTATGTTATTGAAAAGGTTAACTTTTTATAATTTGGTCTTCAGCTTGGAACAATGACTATTTTAGGCTACCGGTTATAAACTTACTTATAACTTTGGACTTTGCAATTGAGTGAGGGTCACACGGTCTCAGCAGTTTTTTCGTCGCCTGTGATTGAACTCATTATATAATTTTTCAAGAGAGCCTTTGAACCTTCCGTACAAGAACTCTGTCTTTCAACTTCTGTCGGCGCGCGCTGCGTGCAGCTGTCCTATCAACTTCCTACTGTGCACTTTTTATCCACCTCCAGTGCAGCCTCTTCTTTCTCCGTCCGTCACACTCACCGAGATGTCTAGTCGTGTCTGTGATATCTCGTTTTACTAGCAGGCAGTAAGAATGCTAAACATGGTCTTCAACTTCAGTTTATACCAGTGACCCTGCCTGCACATTTTCCCCTCTCCTGTCATTTCTTCACTATGCTTCTAAAATTTTAAAACTTTAGTTTTTAAAAAACTTATTTCCCACCCTGGCCAGTGTAGCTTAGTTGGTTGGAGTGTCATCTCATACACTGGAAGGTCATGGGTTTGATTCCCAGTCAGGGAACATACCTAGGTTGGGGTTTGGATCCCCAGTCAGGGTGTGTACAGGAGACAACCAATCAGTGTTTCTCTCTCACACAGGTGTTTCTCTCCCCATCCCCACCCTTCCCCTCTGTCTAAAAATAAAAAAATTAAAAAAAAATTAAAAACATGTCCTGAAATGAGAATTTAAATCTTTTCCCTAGCCTCTCTGCCTCTGTTTCTCTCTTTAGGACTGCTAAGAACATCTTGCATGAAGATACTTGTGCTCTTCAAAAGTCTTTATGAAGCCATGACCCAAAAACTATATTACTTTTTTGTCTTGATTTGTGAATTTATTTATTTTTAAATTTATTTTTCCAATAAATATGAGCATGTGCACATAACTTTTTTGGCTTCTTACTCCCCAAATTCTCAGATAAATTGGTTTATATGTACCATGGGTAAATGCAGGTTCTGAGTCTTATTTTCAGCTATATCCAACATTTACATCTCTCCCTCAAGTACACCATTATTTGATTCTAAAAGCCTTCAAAATCCTATTTTTCTTACAAATTTGAATCTAGATGCAATTTTCACAAAAACTAGAACACAGAAAGTTACTTCCCCAGCGAGCTCCTCTCCAGAGCCCTCAGCTGACCTCGTTTCTCTGCAGTGCATGCTGTGCTTCCACTGTTCGCTTCCAGCGTTTGCTCCGTATCTCATTCTGTTTGTGTCTTAGTTCATATCAAGGCAGATTTAAATTATAAGAGTGTAAATAGGGAACATGTTTATTTAGCCACGTTGGCCCTATAATCAGATGAGATCATAATCTAAAGAGTATGAAGACGGAGAGAGGATTGCAGAGGTCCAGAGCTGAGCTCTGTCTCAGAAATTCAGTCCTCGGGATCCTCCCCTTTGTCGTCCAGACATTTTTCTCAGAGACTTCACTCTTTCCTACAACTTTTACCTTTTTGCCCATGACACCCAGGTGATTCCTGATCTGATATTTTTCCTAAGCCCTATTCTAGAGTTTTCTTTTTTTATTGTTCAAGTACAGTCGTCTCCATTTTCCCCCTCCCCTCCCCACCTCCCGCCCTCGATCCTAGAATTTTCATGCTAGGACATTTTTAACTTGAATATCTTTCTGTCACATCAAATTTAGTGTATTTGAAAACAAGGCAATTGTCCCCCATTTATAAAATCAGTCCCACCTATGATCAACTTCAGTGTTTTTCTTTATGGTGCTGCTTCTGTGCCAGTGTCCCAAGTTCAGACCCCATCAGCCAGGATCATGTTCACCTTCTTTCCCCTCTATTCTGTTAGCAAAGTTGCCTTCCCAAGAAGGCCTTTCCTGAATCATGATTTCTTTTAGGAAAACTGAGAAAAAGTCACTTAAAAAATCTTGATATATACCTGTATACTTGCAATCAGATTTGTATGTTTGGCTAAACATGTAGACATTTTGTAGGTTTTAGCTTTCTGAATTTAATCTAGCGTGAATATCATTTTTACTAAAATAGTTACTTTGCTCACTGAGCTAATTCCTTACAGAAATCCAGTTACGTTTCACACACAAAACACAGAAATGATTGAAAATACCTGGTGGGACGTGATATTCCTCAGGTAGCAGACAGAAGCTGAGTGGGCCACTTCAGTGCTGCTTTCCCAGTGACAGAGCGAGCATGTCACCCTGCGGTTGACACAATGGCTGTGTCAGGGCCTCACGCTGTGGGGTTTAAGCAGTGCCTTCAAGTCCCTCTGCTGAGAACCACTTAATTTGCTGTTGTCCCTTCCTCCTTATGCAAAGGAATTTACTCAGCTTTGACACACATGATTTTAAAAGTAATTCCAGGATAGCACTTGCTCTTTGGCTTTAGGGGTATATACTGAAGAGAATAGAAAACATACTACTGTAGGTAAATTTGTAAATGAATGTTCATAGCTTTATTCATAATAGCCGAAAAGTGGAAATGGCCTTTATGTTTATCAATTGATGAATGTGTAAACAAAATGTGTACATCCATACAGTGGATTCATCATCAAAAGGAATGAAGAACTGATACCTGCTACAGCAGACAAACCTTGAAAACAGAATGCTAAGCGAAAGAAGCCAGACGCAAAAGAACACATATAATTACACTTTGTGTGAAATGTCCAGAATAGACAGGGTATATTAGTGATCTTAGGAAAGAGGAAAGAGGGGGGATTAACAATGGTAGAGGATTTCTTTTGGGGGCGATGAAGATGTTCTAGAATTAAATTGTGGTGATGGTGGTACAACTCCAAATGTACTAAAAAAATTCAGCTGTAATCTTAAATAGATTGAACTTTATGGTAAATGAATTGTGTCTCTCTGAGTGTGTGTGTGTGTGTTTCTCTCCATGTGTATAAAACCTCATACAACTTTTTACACTTATTGTTAGGTAGACCAGGTAGTGACAATGAATTAGGCTCATGTGCAATAAAACAGAAGAAAGGAAGGAACACAATTTTATACATGTATATCCTGTAACTCTGTGCAACTATTCACTGGAAAATGAACTGGAATAAAATAATAAGTAAGAGTTAAATGAGAGTAAATGACTTCTAAGTTTTTCTGTTTATTCTGTGCAAATTGAATGTAATATACTTATATTGCTTTTATAATTAAAAACATTCTTTCACTCAAAATACTGTACTCCGAGTCTCTTCCGTAGACTCTGATGATTGTAACCTAGCTTTCAAGTCACTCTTTCACGTGCATTCGGATGGCTTATAATACAGCCTCCTGCCCACACCTCCCTCCTCTAAGACAGAGACTGTATCTTACCCAGTTCTGTCTTTTCAGCACCTCCCTCCATTGATGACAATTCTGGGCATCTAACATACTTGTCCAGTTAACCTGATTTGAATGTGAGTATGCTGAGTATTATAGCAGAATCATTACAGTCTTTCATGCCTTGTTGGACTCTGTCAGTTAACTTAAACAACAGTTGCACATTAGATGTTATAGGAAAAGTATTTAATAATAGAATTGTGTGTAAGTCCCAGGCGATTGTTTATGTGTGCTCTAAACATAGCCTAGGAATTGTTGACACAGCCTAACTTAGCAGTACCTCTGTGATAAATGTAGCCAGCCCATGCCACTATAAAAGAAAACTTACAAAGGGACAAAGGCTTTGGGTTTTACAGATCTTAACATAATGGCACTGAAAAGCTGAGAGGTGAGGTCATTTCATCTTCTTCCTGCCCTTGATGACACCTTAAATCTTCCCACAGATCCAGGTGGCACTTCAGTCTACAAAGCCCCTGGGAGTGACAGCCCTTTGTGAGGCGTTGGCCTTGTTAAAACCCCTCCCACCATAAATCACATCACTGAAGCAGAGCCTCCCCCACCAGACAAGATGCCTCAGCACAGCTTCCATTTGCATCTTTCCAATTAAGAGCACCAGAGGCAGAGCTGGGCAGCATGCCGAGTGTCCCTGAACTCTTCTTTCTTCCTTGGCCTCCGTGGTGACCCATCTACCCGACCTGGTCTCGTCCTCTCATCAAACACAAAACATTGTTATAAGAATTCATTTTCCCCTTTTCAAAGCCAGACAGTTCAATACAAGTTGCAATTGCTTATTTACCACCTACACTTCTACCGTCACTCACCCTGAAGTGTTAGTGTGATTTGGCATTTTCCTTTCATTACAGTATGAATGGTGTCACCATCTTTCCCTTTACTGCCTGGTTCAGGGAATTTCAGGAGTCGCCAGGTAGGAAACTTATTTTGTTCTTTTTTAGGTTATCTGGGAAAGAGATGCTGGGAATACCTAGCCATGGTAAACCCGAGCTTGGATGAATCCCGTGGAGGAGCTGAAGTTCTGGTGACTAGTGCTGTTGGAGGCATGGCAAGGTGGGTTTGTCCCTCACGGACGTGGAGCTGTTAATTCCAGCCATTTATGGTTCCTCTGCCAGATGCCCTGTCCATCCCCAGTCTCCATTTCACAGTGACATCAGATCTCCCAGTCCTTAGTTTATGTTTGCTCGACCTTGAGTAGATACGAAGATTTACAGTGCGTGTGCGTGTGTGTGAGACCTGTGCCCTTAGCATGCCCATGGTCCTTATGAAAAGACCTATTCCCCTTTTACATTTCTTGCTCTGGATATGAATTTTTTATGATATTCTCTTTGTTTATTATTTTACTTCAGAAAAAATCTGGAAAAAAAGCAGAAAAGTTCTCCAAACTCTCAATAATGTACAACAATCTACCTTCGCAGGAAAATCTCTTCCAAACCTGAATTATTCAAATGGTAATGACTAACATATAATTCTTCTTCATTATACTCAAAGATAATTACAATCATTGCAGTAATGAGCATGGAGAACAAATGCCCGGATTTTGTTCCTGGAGTCAAGACCACCCTGTATTCAACAAGATCAATTCATCGTACTAGTGGATTTGGTGATGTCCTAGGAGGTAATGCACGTCCCATGAAATGAGCAAATGAATAGTTTTAAACTTACATGAATTTTCACAATTATGCAACATTTCATGGAAATTGAATAGAAAAGTGGAGCAATATTTTATTGCCAGAAATTTTATAGTGAATCACAAAACTGGCACATGTAAATGTACTGTTTAAGTAATGTTATGTCCCCAAAATAGAGAATGTGTTAAGTGTTATAAAGGCTAAAATAGAGTATTATATCCACAAATGTTTTTACTAATGACTAAAAACACAGATTAATTCTACAGTATTATGTTTTAAACTGGTATGAAAATGAAAAGGTACTAAAGAAAGCACCAAAGCTGGACTGAAGCTGTAAAATGAGATGTGAGCTGGAACACGGGGTGTGAGAATCCAGCCATTCTTCCTGGACAGCATCTCCTCACTTCAACCCTCTCCCCTTGTCTCATGGCAGCCACACTGATTCCACCCTCCAGATACGTCCAGCTGGCCTACCAGACATACCACATAAGAGTTACATCACTCAGGATATATGGACAGCCCCTATTGAATCAAAAAGATTAAATAAAAATTCTTTAATCTGCCACTTAAGGCCCATAATCAATGTCCTGGCCTTTACCCAATAACCCTCCTCCAAAATGACTGCCTGGACTTACAGAGCCGCTGTGCCGACAGTCCGCCAGACTGGGTTTCGAGTTTCATTCTAGTTTGGTGCATGCTGTTTTCTAAACCGTGTATTGGTGTACATTCTGTCTACTGTTGCCACACCCATCTTTCTGATGTCGCTGTATCACAGCTCTCTAGATTTATACAGATACCTTTCTTGCAAACCAGAGGAGGTTATGGCCCTTATTTCTTCTGAATTTCCCTTATTGCTGTGGACATCATATGTCTGCAACAAATGCTCACAAAGACTCTGAAACAATAGAATTTGGATGAATCTGGCAGGAATGAAAAATCAGACCTGGGCACACTGATGCAGTGTGGAGGAGCTCGCTCTCTGAAGAGGTGGAGAAGGGATGAGAAACAAAGGGCAAAGTGAGGTCTCCACACGTAGCAATGAAATTTTCAGTACACTTTCCTCATCCAGCTAAAAAACGGAAGAACTTTTTTTTTCTGAACGAAATGAATGTCCCCACCGGAGAATATGTCTTCAGAAATTGACACTTGGTATTCCCCAGGGAAATTCCCTGCTTGTCATTTAGTCGCCCCACGATAAAGCCTACTAGTTATGAACATCACGTGCACACCGAGCTTGTCATCCACTATTGAGTGTTTTATTCCTAAATTCAAATGAACACATAGGATCAATAGACACTTGAGGAAAACCTCCAACACGGAATACAAAGACCTGAACAAGCCAACAGGAGAAAAGGAACTTAGAGAGATCAAAGTCTATGGTGTAAACAGCAGACAACTTCAAAAAGCCATTATACTATTTTTAGAGTAATAAGAAAAAAGTCACAATCATGAAACAAGAAGAGCTTTGAAATTAAAAGTAAGGTAGGAAAGTTTTAAAAATCCATATAAAAATAAATTAAAATCAACATAAAATATAAAAGACAAATACAAAGAATTTCTCAGAAAGTAGAACAAAAGAAGATGAAGAGGTGGGAAAAAGGAAAACGTTATGAAAAATCAGATCAATCTAAGAAGAGCAGAGAAGCAGAAACACAGCTGCAGCAGTGGAGGGACCTTGCGACTCTCCTGAGCAAGAGGCCGTCGGCCCCTGGGGCAGGAGGGAGGGTATCTGTAAAGCGCAGACTTGGATCCGGTAGGTCCGAGGTTGAACCTGGGATTTGCACTTCTGACAGGCTCCTGGGTGATGCCTGTGTTGGGCCCAGGGAATGAGGTTTGGAGGCAGCAAGGCTGGTGGATGTTTCTCATATAACTGTGCCATCACACCTGAACTCATTTTCTCCAAAATCTCCTTACCTTAATTATTTTCTTTTATTCAGAACTGCTATTGTTACAATTTTTTAAGCAAGAAACCGGAGCCTCAACTTGCCCCCTTTGTTAATTGTTCAAATATTTCTTTGGTAGATCCTGTTTTTAATCTCTCTCTCACTGTCTGCTGCTCTCTCTATCCCAGTGTTGACTGGGGCCTCCCCAGGTCACATGTCCTTAACTGTGCTCCAACCTCCTCACTAACTCTGGGTTCAAGGTTTGGCCTGCAAGGATGCTGGTAAAATGCAAACATTATCACGTTAATCTCCTGCCTAAAATACTCTCATAATTATCCATTAAAATAAAATCAGAACCCATTAAAATGTCATTTCATGGTCCTTTTTACTCTGACTTCCTATCCATTTAAAACAGTCTTCTACAAACACACACAGCTGTAGCCATGCTGAGCTGCTTTCTAACTGGAGAGCTTTGGATGTGCCATTTTTCTGTCTGAAACTTTGGACCCCATTACTTTGCCTGGAGAACTACTATTCATTCTTTAAATCTCAGCTGGTCTCCTGGGAAGCCTGCATTGCCCTTCTCAGGCAGTTAGTTCTGTTTTCTGTTGTTTTCCTGCTCTTTTTCTTTTTTTGGTCCTTACCATTTTTGTGATTACAATAATCCCTTCTTAACCAGCAATTCCTGTCCTGTGAAATTCTGGTATATTGGGATTTACATTCATGTGTGTTTTTGATGGCAGAATTTTTATTTATGAATTGTGAGTTATTTGTGAATATCATTTATTCATTATTTGGGGGGTTATTAAAAAGATTGGGAACTCAGAATAGAAAAAGGAGATGAAATCTATGGTGCAGAAGGAGCGAAGGTTGTGCAAAGAGGTCTTGGAAAAGTTAAAGGAAGAAGAAAGAAGATAATTCTGATTTTCATAACTGCATTCTGCTGGTTTTGTAAGGAGGGAAGAAGGAAGTGAAGGGAGCTGAGACTTCTGTAAAAAGAGCTGTAGAGCCAGGCGGAGAAGAGGTAGGAAGGTAAGACCATGAGGCAGGATTGGGAACAGAAGTCGACCGGTCATGAATCACTGATTAGCAGTACACTGAACCTACAAATGGAGAAACAGATACAACCCTAATTCCGTAAATCTGCAACAAAGCCACTCATATTTGTGAGCACCTTGTTGAAGATGCAAAAGAGAGTAAAGACTGGTGAGTAGAAATCAAGTGCTACAGACCCCACTACAAACATAAGATGTGTAAATGTCATTGACAATATTAGTGTTCTGAATTAATAACTTTATTTTAAAAAATGAAAAAAAGGTGTAGAAGGGTTTTCTTAGGGGTACATTCACAGTTGGTTCCCTCTGCCAGTGCCCAGCAGCTTCAGAGCAACCCCTCCCTGTGGTGGTTTTCTCAGTTCCGCTTTAAGGAAGAGATCATGCCCTTTGGGTTGACTGCTCTGGAAGACTATTGGATTTAAACCTCATCTTGCTCTCCACCCACCCACGTGGAGTTCTTCCTTGCTTCCTGGAGCCACCTGTCTGGTTCTCAGGCATCAGTTTACCTTTGCCTAGCGTACCTACCTGCAAGTCAGTTGTTGTCTTCCTCATTCAAAGTCTCTAGTATTCATCTGTATTCTGGGATCTTTTCTATGAGAGAGGATGAGGCACTCCTGATTTCCCTTGTACACAAGATTTTAAAGTCAACTGTGAATTCTATAATTTTTCACTTTAAGGAACCAAACCTATGTGTTGAAAGAGAAAGGAGAGGTATTATTATATTTATTTACATGATAATAACAGTTTATATTTAGTGTACACATTATGCACCAGAGAGATCAAATGTGCTAAACATTTCATACACCTTCAGTGCTGTTATAATCTCCCTGCTGGTGAAGAAACAGGATCACATGTCTGGGAAGTGATGGAGCTGATTTTGAATCCAGATGAATGAACTTTAGAGCCCGTGTTCTTAACCCTTCAACCACATGGTTTCCTTAGCCATGACTTTAGTGGGAAAACTCTGCAATGTATTCCACTTTGCATTTCTGCCATTTTGTAGCATGTCTAATACATAAAGGGTACATACAGAATATTTGTGGAATGCATTCTGGATTAGGGAGGAAATAGGAGCTTTTCTAGTTAATGAAGGACAGGATTTCAGGCCTCTAGAATGTTTACCTTGAGGGAGGTAAGAAGGGAGATTATTCACCTTCTAAATCTGAAGGTCATGCCTTCTAAAACTGTTGTAATTTGTTTGCTGAAGAAATTCCAAATAGGGCAGGTAAACAGAATGAGTGATAATGCTGCAGACACAGCAACTGACTTTTATATTGCTTTCACCGAGTCTTCATATGCAGGTGGTCTGACTTGTCTACTGATCTTTGCCAGGTTTGAGTAGGTGAGCTGGAGGGAAAATTCTCCAGCTCCTCACCAGAAGTCAGTCAGATGTTGAAAGAATTTTTCTTTCCTTTCTTTCTCACATATGAGCAATTAGGAATTGTATGCCCAGATTTGGAGCAGAGAAATTACCTATTTTTTGTTTTATAATACACATATTAGTGAAACAGGAAAATCCAGTAAAAGAGAAAGTTCTTATGGAGCTCATCATGCCGGCGATCTTTTTTTATTTCACTAAAAGATTTGCTAGGTGCAGTGATCTTTAAAAATATAATCCTGAGCATAGTTATGTTCTGAGCTCAGGGAGTTAGAATGACCCTTTGTTGAAAGACTCTAACTCATTCTATTTTATCCTAAAGTTGACAAACACTTTTTAGTGACTAACATTAATCTGAGAAACACTTTATCTTCCCTTCCATTCTAAATGAGAGCTTTGCTGAATAGAGTTATCTTGGATGGCCTTTCATGACTTGGAATACTTCTGTCCAGCCCCTTCTTGCCTACAAGGTTTCTTTCGAGAAATCAGCTGATAGCCTAATGGGAACTCCTTTGTAAGTAACTGTCTCCTTTTCTCTCCCTGCTTTTAAGATTCTCTCCTTATCTTTAATCTTGGGTAATGTAATTATGATGTGCCTTGGTGTGTTCCTCTTTGGGTCCAATTTCCTTTGGACTCTCTGAGCTTCCTGGACTTCCTGGAAATTTATTTCCTTTGCCAGATTGGGAAAGTTCTCCTTCATTATGTTTTCAAATAAGTTTTCAATTTCTTGCTTTTTCTCTTGTCTTTCTGGCACCCGTATGATTCGGATGTTATAATGTTTAAAGTTGTCCCAGAGGTTCCAAAGCCTCTCCTCATTTTTTTGAATTCTTATTTCTTCATTCTGTTCCAGTTGGATGTTTATTTCTTCCTTTTGTTCCAAATAATTGATTTGAGTCCCAGTTTCCTTCCCTTCACTGTTGTTTCTCTGTATATTTTCCTTTCTTTCACTTTGTGTACCCTTTGTTTCTTCCTGCATTTTGCAACCAAGCTCAATCAATTCTTGGAGCATCCTGATTACCAGTGTTTTGAACTGTGCATCTGATAGCTTGGCTATCTCCTGTTGCTTAGTTCTATTTTTGGAGTTTTGATCTGTTCTTTCATTTGGGCCTATTTCTTTGACTCAGTGCATGTGTTCTGTGGTAAGGGGTGGAGCCTCCGGTGTTCTTGGGGGCTGGGGGAGCAACCCTCTTTGATTCGTTGTGTTGCTGTCTGAGGGGGAAGGGTCTGAGAGGGAACAGTGCTGCTTGCTCAGCTCTCCTCCCACTTTCCATCACCCCCCTTGCTTCCTACAAGCAGATTGTACCCTTTCAGGTGGTGATTTGAGAGTGGGTGGGTTTGTGTGTGTTTTAGAACCCTGTGGGCCTCTCCAACGAACTTTCGTGTGAGACTGGCAGTTACCCCTGTTGCTACAACCCCCACAAATTTTTTACAGCTGGTGGTTTTGAGTCTTTAGTTTCCTGCCCCCAAACCCTGGGTTTCCTGGTCTGTATCACTCCCCCATTGTTCCTCCTGGCTTATCTTTGCGTGAATGTGGGATCACCCACATGGTCTGCCACTTTGCCTTACTGCAGGTCCTCTCTGCCCTGGCTGCCTATCTCTGCCTCTCATACCAGTCTGGATGAATGTTTCTTTAACTCCTTGGTTGTTGGACTTCCAGGTAGTTTGATTTTCTGGCAGTTCTTATTCTTTGTTTTTAAGTTGGTTGTTATCCATGCGAGGAAGAGAAGAGTTTCTGCCTATGCCTCTGCCTTGGCCAGAACCCTGATTTCTGGCTTATTTTACTTAGCATAGGTTGCAGCATGTTTCAGAACTTCCTTGCTTTTTAAGGCTGGATAATATTTCATTGTGTATGTGTGTAACACATTTTTTTATCCATTCATATCTGTCAATGGACATTTGGGTTGCTTCTACCTTTTCACTCCTGTGAGTAATGCTGCTATGAACATGATGGGAAAAATGTCTTTGAGTCTGTTTTCAATTCTTTTGTGTATATGTCCAGTGGCTGCACCATTTTCCATTCCCATCAACAGTGCACAAGGGTTCCAGTTTCTACATCCTTACCAACATCCTGTTCTTTTTTGTTTTGTCTTGTTTTGGTTTTGACTGTGGCCATCGTAATGGGTCTCAAATGATATCTCATTGTGGTTTTGATTTGTATTTCCCTAATGATTAATGATGTTGAGCATCTTTTCATCTGGTTTTTTTTTGCCATTTGTATATCTTCATTGGATAAATGTCTATTTCCTTTGCCAGTTCTTCATTAAGTTATTTGTTTTTTGTTGTTGTTCAGTTATAGGAGTTCCCTATATATCCTGAATGTTAACCTTTTATCATATGTGTGACTTGCGAATATATTCTCACATTCTGTGAGTTGCCTCTATAATCCGTTGACGGCGACAAAGGTTTTTCACTTTGAAGTGGTCCAGTTTATCTTTCTGTTGCTGCCTGTGCTTTTGGTGTCATGTCTAAGAAATAATTGCCGAATCCCATGTCATGAAGCTTTCTCCCTATGTTTTCTTCTAAGAACATTATACTTAGATGTTTGATTCATTTTGAGTTAATCTTTAAGCATGGTGTAGTGTAAGAACATTCTTTTGCCTGTGGATATCATGCAAAACTTTTCCCAGCACCATTTGTTGAAAGGTGTGTTACATCTTAAGCAAGGAGTGTTTTAGTGGGTGTTTCCAAAGCAGTTTGTTACCATTTCAAAGGTCAAACAGATAATGATTAAATTGTACATCACTTAAAAGTTGAAGAGTAAGGAAGACCTAAGATCATTTACGTCCCTCAGGGAGAAAAAATAACAGACTTCTAGCGCAAGGAAGAAAGGACTGAAAAATTGCAGGACATTTCACAGGTCAGAGTACATGTGCCTGGTTTACTTTCTCTGGACTCCCACTCTCAGTGAGTTGCAGAGGCCTCTCTCTTACCTGACAACCTGCGAGGGCTGGCGAGGACCATGTCCTCACCTTTTCTTTGGAGCGTGGTTATTTTATTGACGTTTGCGGAATCAGGTGGTGAAGATGGGAGACTTGAGGTGCAGAGACAAAAAAGGAACACTAACCCCCAACAGTAAGTACACACATGATTATTTCTGCTGATAGACTAGGGTAGTTCCTCACTGATTTTCACGAAGCAAAGGTGTAATTTACCTTGAGGAAAATGATGATATTAAAAACAAATAGGGAAAAACATTTAGGTTGATGTATGGAATTGTCTTCTTATCCACAAATAATTTCTTTATTATTTTAAATAAGGCAAGTATGCAATTACTTGGATGTATCTTTAGGAAATTTGCAGAGAAAGAAATGACAGGGGAACAGGGAAAATTTGGTTGAGTTGACCACAAAGTGGAGGTATATATGCAGTTTATAGCTATTCAGTGAGAAACTTCATTCTTTGGATTTGAAAATTATATGTGCTAATTACTGATGCATTCTCTGGTTTGAATTATATAGGCCTCGAATGGCTACAGAAAGAGGAAATTTAGTGTTTCTTACTGGGTCTGCTCAAAACATTGAATTTAAAACTGGATCCCTGGGGAAAATTAAATTAAATGATGAAGACCTTGGTGAATGTTTACATCAGGTAATACATTGGAGATATATTGAAGTAATTTTTTATATTCA
This sequence comes from Macrotus californicus, assembly GCA_007922815.1. Classification (NCBI taxonomy): domain Eukaryota; kingdom Metazoa; phylum Chordata; class Mammalia; order Chiroptera; family Phyllostomidae; genus Macrotus; species Macrotus californicus. The sequence continues at coordinate 22,854 of VMDR010007289.1, read as the reverse complement.
TATATGGTGACATAATTGAACAAGTCTGTATTAATTTGGAATCTTTAGCACAGAGAACATAATTGGAGAGAACACAAGTCCGTGTAAAGAACAATGCCCTCGGGTTAATGATGGGTAAAGAGAGTAATGCCAGCAATGTGCAGGCTTATGTACTCTCATTCAGAGAAGCTGCAGAGGGTGGTACTGGGACTCCTTCATAAGGAAATAAGGAAGGAGAGGGACCAGAGAAAGCAGTGGAAGTGATCACTTCACTTCCACCACAGAAAAGAATTAGCCAATTACTTTCCTGCCTTATGGAGAGCTTTCGGTGTTCATTATTTGCTACATCATGCTGGTGAATCCGTCACAGTGTAGAAGCTGGCATTGTTGTAGGCTTCCTGTGGGCTATCCACTGTGCTCAGGACTTACGTGCGTTATCTCGTACAACCCTCACAGCTGCCCCATGAGATTGGCTCAATTATGACCCCATTCATAGGGGACGTAAAGGAGCCCTGTATCTGTTCCATCGCTTGCCCACGGGCACAGAAAAAATGGCTGAACAGAGATCTAAAACCTCAACAGTCTGATTCCACGCCAGGCTTTTAACAAGCACTGTAAACTGTTATTATGGGGAAAATATGCAAATGGAAGATACCTTCATGAATTGTTGCTGAAAAGGTAAATGGAATCATGCCATGGCTATTTTAGCCTGATGTTTATTATACATGGCATTGTTTTGGTTTTTATAATAATAGGCAAGATCTTAGTGCTTAAAATAAAATACTCTGCATTTCGAAGTTTTACTCCTATAACAAATACATAAATTTTTCACCAGCATTCTCTTCCTCCGCCTCTTTCTTTTTCCTTCCATCTTCCTTTTAAAATTAGATCCAGAAAAACAAAGATGATATTACAGATTTAAAAAGGAGTGCAATTGGTCTGCCTCAAAATATTTCTAGTCAAATTGATCAGCTTAATTCTAAGGTAAGTCTTACATCTGTACCATTAGAACAAATGGGTTCTCCTTAATTCAACTTCATAAGTAAACATTTTGCAAGATATATGCAAACTTTGTGTCCTCCATAGAAATTTAACATTGTAATTATGGACTTTTTGGTTTATGACACAGCTCTAATAGAGGATGTGGGTGTGGTAATGGGCAGAATATTGGAAATGCCGTGGCCAGGACTTGCTGCATAAGTAGTCTTGCTCATGTGCTGATAAGAGTATTCATATTGGAGAAGTGGGTGAATCTCTGCCATTTATAAGAATTCCCATAGTCCCTGTGTGCAGAAAAGCAATGAATCAACTTATCAGTGGGTTGTAGTTCTTTTTAAAAAATGCTTTTAAAGAATTTATGTGATGAAAGAGAGTAGAAACGAAGGGAAGCTTGGAGGGGAGAGGAATGAGGAAGGGTATGGTGATAAAAAAAAGAAACAAACAGAAAAAGTCAGTCCCCAAAAGAGGGTATTAGGAAAGCATGTCAAGGGGGTAACATTTCATATAAAATGCCTTTGAACCAGTTAACAGATGCTCTTTCCTCCCAACTTCTAGTTTGTGGATCTTCAGAGAAAATTTCAAAGCTTACAGCAGGTAAGTCTGTAACTACTACATAGCTAACATCTTTTGCTTAAAATACACTAGAATCATTGATGGATCTAGTATTATCTTAAGATGGATGAATGATTAACATTGAGGACTTTGATTTTTCCTGAAATTTAATTCTCATCATAGTTCATGCTTCCCAGGATACAGATGAGGAACCTGAGTCTCAGAGAGATGTAGTGACCAGCCCAAGTTTACTGGGCATGTGAGGCATGTGAGCATGTGAGGCCTTCTGACTATGAGTCCAGCAGTCCACATGCTCTTCCTCTTATACGTCACCCTTTAATGGTGTGATGGTAAGCTTACGTGTGCTGCATCTGGTCAGCTAGTGACCACCTAATCTGCTAATTCTGGGACCCAGGACTAAGTTTTGAAAGGTCATATACTTCTCTAACACTAAATTTAGAAGTCTGGGGTATAACACAAACTATTACAAATGTCCTTAAAACTGCATTTGCTGTTAATTAAATTTGAGCAATTTCTAAAATATGCCTTCCATTAGTTTACTACATGCTTATTAACTAGTCCTTATAATTTTAGGCTTTTTACCCCATTTGTAAGTACTTGGTATTTTTAAGAGTTTCATGGAAGCCATAACCTTCTACCCAAAGAAACGCACAAAATTGCCCATATTTAAAAATTTAAATAAAAGTCAGGAGATTCCAGGTTAATAATTTCTGCCCTAATGTTCTTGATCTGTTTTGATTATACTTCAAATGTGGTCCTCTACTTTGGTGTTTTACATTTGGCAAACAATTCATATATTCCTTTTCCTGCCTTTGATAGTAAACTACACACTTAGCCTTGACCTTTTAAGGAAGTAATTGAGTGAGTGAAAATGAGCAAGCAATCATGCCTATGGAGCAAGACATGGTACTAGCGCTCTCAGGGTCCTAGCGTGCTTCATTCTTCCTGCCAAACATCAAGGTCTAGAGGCCATGATCAAAATTAGCTTGGACTGTTCCTCTGGACATCCCCCAGGAAGAATTTTTAATGATGTTTGAATGTAAGTGCCTTTATCCCTTGGGACAAGGCAAGTGCTCTCTTGCACTACAGTCTCCACTGTTGCCTATTGTCTTCCTCCTGACTGCCTACTGATTGCATTTCCCGTTGGGCCCCCACAGGCTTTTGTGTTTCTATTCCCCAGACAGAACTGCTTTTGTACACCAGAAAAACTTTTAATGCGATTGTGGTTAGCTTTCTTAGTAATGTCTTTTGATGAATAGGACAAATTGTGGTACTGGCACAAAGATAGACAAATAGAATAATAGAAGAAACATAGTTCAGAAAGAGACCCTCAGATGTATGGTCACCTGACTTATGACAAAGGTGGAGAGAAATGGGCTTTGCAATAAATGGTGCTGAGACATTCAGGTGGCCGTCCTCCAGCTCCCAGTTTCCTCTGTAAAATGAAAGGAACAGATTGGATTTTCTTTGTGAGTTGCTGAATATTTTTTTAAAAATGCAGTGAATAATTTGCTCCTATTTTAATTTTTAAAACATAGAATTAGACTATGATTAGGTGAAATTAATAGAATACCTATCCTTGCCTAGTCACTTGTCCTATCTCTAAAGACAGTTCCTTTGCCCCTAAAACCATTAGAAAACTTACAAGATTGGAACCGGTAGCTGATCTGTTCCCCAGGTGTAGACAAAGACGGTCTGTTTGTGACGGTCTGAAAGTAGTCACGTGAGCCTGAGAGTGGAGGGTGTATCTCAGCTGGTCACATTTCAAACAAAGGGACTTGAATAAAAAGAGTTCAGTCATCTTAACCCTTGGCAGAGGGGTGACAGCAAAAGATGATCATATTTCAAGTGCTTATCTGGAGGTACCAAAGATAACAATAATAGCAAAAGAACCAGAATTTCCGTTTTATTTTCTTAGCACAATAGGAATGTCCCTTATTATTCCCACACCTGAAAACTTTATGCTTGTCTCTCTAATGAACAATGCTTTTCCAAAGAGTTGAGTGAGAATCTTCTCTCCTCACGCTTCATCCCATCCAGGATTAAATGCATATAAACAGTGAAGCACTATGGGTAGGACCTCTACGAAACACTCTTTTTCACAAGAGGGTCCATCTGAAGAAGAATTTAAGTAACTGACTGAATATCTGGAGGAGGGCCCTTAGTGACTGCAGTAAAATGCATTTCACACACATGCCTGCACTGAAACGCACCGTCCATGCTGCCCACGGCAGGTCCGATGGCCTCGCTGACCGTCTGCCTTTGTTTCAGACAGTTGACCAGAAGGCTTGCAGCAGCAATCCCTGCCAAAACGGTGGAACCTGCCTCAACCTTCATGATTCCTTTTTTTGTGTCTGCCCTTCACAGTGGAAGGTGAGTTGCTTGGTGTTTGTTTAAAGATGATGATGAGTCAGCATCCGTGGTTTCCTTGGAATCATTCAAACATGTTTAATTTTCCATCCAAAGTTTCTAGGATTCTGCGGTCTTCTGAGTCAGAATGAATTACACTGTGTATGTCAAAATCCAAACAATGGCAAGCAAGAATATGGAACCCACTAAATGCCAAGCCATCTGAAGGAGGGGTTCAGTTGAGCGGATAACCACATGGAGAGCATGATATTTTGGCTAACATTCATTTAAATTACTTAGTATCAAATGTACTCAACAAATCTGACATAGCCAAGCACATTTTCTTGCTCTTCTCTATCAATGGTGAAAATGTTCCTGATACGCACATTAGAATAAAATCATTGAGTATTCCTAGGCATAGCACCACAGTGAAATGAGAATTAGTTTGTATAGGATTCTTCTTGTGTGAATGGTGCTTTTTTATAAAGAGCTCTTTTGGCTCTACTAGGTGAAATCTGAGTTCCAGAGGAAGGACAACCAGAGATGAATATTTGTATTAGTATTATTATATTTGGCTTGACTGAGGACTTCTTTGCTGTCCATGTGTAGATCCCTAAACACCTCACTTGAACATGGGCTCCAGATACCTCTGCAACCTGTGGCACTCACTTTGTTCCTTCTATGAACGCAGGGTCCTCTGTGCTCAGTCGATGTTAATGAATGTGAGGTTTACTCAGGAACACCCTTCAGCTGCCAGAACGGAGCCACGTGTATAAACACAGTAGGGAGTTACAGGTAACTGGTTTTTTTTCTTTTTTAAACAACAAGCACATATTTTTCACACTCCTGGGTCTCTAGTTTGGTCAGAGGGGCTCTGCTCTAGTTTAGGTTTGCTCTGCATGTCTCCTTCCTTGGCTGGGGCCTGAGGAGCAACAGCAGCCTGAGGAGTGTCCTCACGGCTGAGGTCAAAAGCCCCCAGAGGGTTGAGCAGAAACATTTAAAGTCTCTTAAAACTTTGGCTAAAAGCTATACTTTTGCATATTTAAAAAATATATATTAGAGTGTGGTTTTGAAAGACTAAGACATCCTATAGTTAAGAGCATTTGAGATTAACTATCTATTAGCAGCAAAATTAGGAGCCCCCTGGGGAAATGTGTGGCTCTGACTGAAAGCACACAGAATGATTTGTGCAGAGGAAGAAGAGCTGCTCATCCTTGACTCTCAGCCCACAAAGAAACCCTTTCCCTGGAGGCCTCGAGGAACTGGAAGAAGGCCACTGTGGCTGGCAGAGAGGAAGGACGGCATGGCGGGACATGAGGCTGAGTTCGAAGGAGCAGCCATTTAAGAGTTTTAAATAGAAGAGGGTGTGGATGAAAATGAGGTTCTAGGGAAAGTAACCTCTCAGGGTGGTCTGATCCTAAATTCCTACTGGGCAGGTCCTGGTGGGTAGTCAGGCAGATAACTTCTTTAGGAGAAGGCTTATCTTTGCTTTAAGCAAGCCCTGTCCATTGTTTCTGTGCTTCCAGGTTCGCACACCTTTGACACGCCTCCTTTCAGGTTCCCCCTAAAGCTTGGTCACCCTCCAAACAGCACACCATCTTGGCTGTCCTGTGACCCGGTTCTTGCTTTGCTTTCTCCCACATTCACGTCACCATCCTTACACTCTCTGCTTGACTTCAAATGCATAAAAAAAACTGCAAACTGTTATTCTGGTGAGCATTTTTCTTCAGTCTGTTGAGACTTGCTTCCAGGAATATCCAGGTTCGACTTGAATAAATTGTTGTAAAAAATTCCCCACATGTTTGGACATTCTTATGTCAGTGAGGGCCACCCCACCATAGCAGTGAAGCACTGCTGTACTCAGGCAGTAGGTGCAGGAAGAATACCTGCGTTCAGTATCTCTGCGCATGCGTAACAAGAGCAGAGATGGAACCGAGGTTTTTCGGATAGTTAACTCTCACTGCCTCCCTTTGATTACTTACAAGGCCCCTGACCACATTCGTCACGTAGCCCCTGCCTTCCCTCCTTACTGACGCTGTCTAGTGGCTTGTCCCCAGCACTTGCCTGCCCAGCTCAGGCACTGCCCTCTCCAGCAAACCTCTTCCATGTTGCCATCCAATGCTAGGAGCACAGGCTGACACACGCTCCTTTTAAATAATCAAGTCCAGAAATTTATGGCACATCAACGTCAAACTTTCCTCTGTATGGTTTCTTAAAATCACTTTCTAAAAAAATCTCTCAACATTATTTTTCTCATACGTGCATGGTCTCTTGTACTCTGTGATTATTAAGAGACAAGGAAATTGATTTTGTCATGGCATGAACAGTCTTTCAATACTCTTGGGTGTAATCTCATTGGTGTAAGGAGTGATTATTTGCTCTCTTACTAATATCTCTGCTATTGTGTCCTTCAATTCCCTCAAAACAATATTCATTCTGTTCTTTCCAGCAAAAATAGTATAGTAATTTTGTTTTTCTTTCCTGGTTATCTGTCAACACACTATTTTTTTTTTCCAGAAAACAGTCACAAGTCTTCTCTTTTTCATTTAATTAATTCTTTTGTTCTTTTGATCTGATCTTACATTTTTTTTCCCTTCTAAGTTATAAGCTTAACTCATTGAAACTTCTGATAGATATATCTATGAGTTAATCATTGTGCAAAACCCAAATTAACTACCTTTAACTTAAATTAAGTATTATATTATTAAAGAGCTTTTTGCTGTCAGGATTTTGTTTCTCATTTAAATGACACTCCCCCTCCTCCCCACCCCTCTGCTTTTATAAACATTAAAGCTTGGACAAGATCCAGAATGTGGGTCTAATCACCATTCTCTTGAAAGCATTATCTCCTGATTTATGTTTATGGGCATTTATCAAGGAAAAGTACGGCTTGTAGACATTAGTGGCAAATGTCCCAACTCCTAGCACTGATATTTTATTGCCTTCCTGATATCTAGGAATGTCGTGGATATTAGATCTCACTCTGGTCTTCCTTTACCATCACTGTCTCCTGGGGTCTCCCAAGCCAATGGACTATCAAAGATGTGCAAGTGGGATACGATCCATAGAACAGAGCAAAATTGATCCCCCCTCCTTCCCCTCACCCCGCCCCCCAAACCCCACACATTACTTCCATGCACCAACCCCCACCCTCGCCCCTGCAAAAAGAAAACAAAAACTTGAACACAATAGTTTGCTGCATGGCAGGGGTGAGAATTCATTGTCAGATGCAAATGGGAAAGGGAGGGTGTTAGAGATGTTTTTCTGTTGAAGGCTGCCGAAATAGTAAACAGCAGATTCGACTTTTAAGAGCAATGCTGAGCTCTCTCTTGCACCCACCTATACAGGAAAGCCCAAAGACTCATTGTGCTGACTCTGGAAATGGTTCTGGTTTCTAGTCTCTGCCCTTGACAAATTCTTCTTCTTGATATGGGGATAGTTTATGGAGCCTTGTGAAGCCCACTTGATTTTCAACAATATAAACACTGTAATTCAGACATATGATAGAGACTTTTGAAGGAATAAAAGTACAAAGAAAAATGTGCATGAGAAATCTTGCTTTCTGTCTGATAATGAAATAGCAATCACTTAGATGCTTCCTTGAGTTCTATTAATTATGTGAGGTTAAATCCTTGTTAATCAGTAGCTCCTCTGAGGCTAGTAACCCCTTCCGGGAACTTCAGGCATTTGCTAACGTTAAACTTGAGAGGCTACTGAATAATTGGGAGCTGCAACAATAGGGTCACAGAGGGCAGGGCTTGCTCTGGATTTGAGGCCTCCTTCAGTCTCTAACTCTGGGAGACCTGAGGAGTCGACTTGAGGAAACAAAGGAGTCTTTATGTGGGGGATTATAATTCCTACTTTGAAAGATAGAGCACTATGCAAATGCTAATTAACTGGAAACCCTATTTCATAGGAACATTTCTGGTTAAAGTTATTTTTTAGAGCAATGAAAGCAGAGCAAGGAGTACCATTGCCTAGTCCTACCTAGGAGGTTTGGTGACTGCAGGTCTTGCTCCCGACTCCTCGGCGAACACATAACAATATTTAGCCACTTCACCATGCTGTTGTTGCCTCTTTGTTCTGAAAAACCGATTGTGACTGCTCCCTGCTTACTTTGGATTGAGACAGCCCGTGGGGTCCACATTTGCCATGCATGGCTAGTGTATATTATATTATATATTCTTCAGGCTCAGATTGAGAAAGCTTTCTAGGAAAAAAAAGTTGAGTTTTTTTTTTTTTTCCAGGAGCACAAGCATGACTAACTAGCATGTTTTATTTTATTTTTCTCATGTGGATTTATATTTATTTATCACTGGTGGATTTTAAAACACAGAGAGCTTATGCCATGAAGATGGTCTGTTTTTAGCTCAAGTGGTAGTTAGGTATTAAACTTATTACCTCTTTCAGTTAGTTAGTTATATTAATATTGAACCATGGACTCTAAAGCAAGTTAAATTGTGACTATGAAAGTGTATTTGATCTCTAACTATTGCCAAGTGCACTTGCAGCGTTTTGAAGACCAAAAAGCCTAGTTTTGTTCTCCTAGAGCCAAATCCACAGTAGAAGGCACTACAGAAGTGACATGTACTACTCTTTTTCTTTAAAAGCCATATTGAGATATTTTGAGAATACATTTTACGTACAAACAGTGTTATGTGAAAAAGACATAAAAAGGGAAAGTCTTTAACTTTGCCTTGTCTTTGAGGTCATAGCAAGGAAGCTAATAAAGTGGCTTCTTCCTCTCAACCTTTCTTCCTATCAAATTATCTAAACTTAAATGAAAGAAGTGAACTTTGTAGCTGTTTAGAGAAGAGCAGAGGATTCAAATCAACTTAAACCCAAGTGATAATAGCCGGGGAGAAGGGAGACAGAGGTAAAGTGAGAGGGTGTAACCCCAAGTCCAGGACCCAGAATCTCCTCCCAAATCTTAAGTCATTTGCTAGTGGTGAGGCATTCAGGGAGGAGACGAACGCAGTTTCCTATGCACTTGCCGCAGGAAGATGCCTTTAGATCCCAAGATGAAAATAGTGTGCATAGACCGGCACTGCTAATTCATAAGAAGCAGAAGCTGAGGGAGTGACTGCATTGCCTGTGATGAACGGTCAACAGGTACGGTCAGGGTTTGACCCTGGGCAGCCAGGTCCCACGAGGCCAGAATACTCAGATCACGTGACAGACTCGGAAAGCTAGTAAGAGTTTGTTCTAAAGATTAAAAAAAATTTTTTGGCAGGTGGAGGTGGTGATAAAATAAACTTTTTCAGCAAGGGAGCCACCTGGATTAAATACTTAAATATGTATATAAAATTGTCTGAAGTTCTATAATCTCTAAGAATCTGATTAAATTCTCTGAAAGAATAGTCTTTCTAAGGATGGGAGAGAGCAGAGGAAAGGGACGAGAATATGAGAGGGAGAGTATGGAAAGAGAGAGGAAAGGAAGATAAATAACTGTTGGTAGGGAATGAATAATTGAATCTTTTTAAGTTTAATCATCTATTGCTATTAAACTATGACCTTATCTTAATGAGAAAGGCAACCTTGGAATGCTCAGAAATGTGATTTCTTATTGGAACAACTTTTACATAATCACATATTGGTGTTGCAAATTGCATGGGATGTATATGTACCAAAAATGAATTCATTTATCTGAAATTCAAATTTAACTGGGCATCCTGTAAGTTTATTTGTGAGCTCTGGCAGTGCTGCATGTGAGTGCCTGAATGATACTCACCCTATTCTTACTCTCCGCCTCTGGCCACATTCACTGATACCTTCTTCCATAGGACCCCCTCAAAGGTGCCACCCCAGCAATTGTTTCCGGGATTCTCCATGGGTACACCAGTTCTGTGCCCAGAGTGTGACTCTTGATGCTCTCAAACAGCCAAACTCTCACCTCCCACACTGCCAGTCACATGTTTCTTTCATCCAAGGACATCAGCTGAACTCCTTGTGCCTCAATGTATGCTGTTAAAATAGCATCTTTACCTTATAGAGTGGCCCCTTTTCCCGAACCCTCAGAAATGAATTCATGCTGCATGGTCATCAGGCCCTTTCCATTCCTTGTCTCTGACCCCTCAGCCCCAGTAGTCAGTTTCCTCTACAGGTCAACACTGTTTAAGTCAGGCCGGCACCGACCTGGGCTTGGCTCTCCTCTCCATCCACCATGCTGAGTTATGGATAACTAAGATTGAGCTCAGAGACTCCAGCTCCCCCAAGTGCCGTTGTCATACCCTCCACATTCCCTTTGAAGATGTGGTGCAGGTACAAAGCTGATTCAACAATTTTAAGAATTATACAAAGCTTAAAGAAAAAATAATTTTGCCTATTTGGTTATTGTTAACTGAAATCTTCTTATAACAAGGCACCCACCACTAGCTAGGTATTATGTCATAATTACATTTTGTGAGTTAAAATGTGACTCTGAAAGAAATGTTACTATGTTAACTATGTCTCCTGGATAGAAGAAGTGTTGTCCTTTGTAATATAATAATAATTATCATAAATGTGGATATTACATTGCTTGTTGGGTTATACCGTTGTAAAGAACATTCAGGAATTTATTAGTTTAGTCAAGGTCACTTGTGAGCACCAGTGGGTCCAGCTGGACAAATGATGAATGGACTCATTGATCTCTCCCTTGACCATCTTGAACAAACTATTAGTTTATAGATGTCTGACCTTTGAAAAGTTTGATGACATGATACCAGAGAAATTTATGGTGGCCGTCTCGCCCAGATAGTAAGTCGTGCCCCTCCCACACCGGATTTGAGAAGATGACACATTTCCTAAATGCACTGCTTGAAGCAGAGCGATTTGCTTTCAGCTGGTACACCCGGTTTGCTGGTTTATGATTCCCTGTGAACATCATTGACCTGCACCTGGAATTATTTTTTTACTGATGCTAAGGAAAAGGCGCTCACTCTGCCACAAGCCCTGACATTGTGCTGTTGTGTGACCAACAGGTGCCTCTGCTCACCTGAGACACATGGCCCCCAGTGTGCCTCCAAATACAATGACTGTGAAGGCGGCTCCAAGGCGCTCTGTGAGCACGGCATCTGTGAGGATCTAGTCCGCGTGAAGCCTGGAGAGGTGGGTTCTTTCCTGGCCGTGACTTCACGGAGGGAGTCAGGGTCCTTTGTCATCCTGGGTGACAGTACACAAGCATGGTCCTGTGAGGCTGCAGGAGGAAGTCACTTCCTGCCCTTAAGCAGGATACTGGCGAGGAAGGAGATGAGAGTTGTCCAGAAATAAGCAGAAAGCTGAACCCAGAAGTTAAGACTTCATTATACAAATTTACTAACATTTTGTATGATGCTTTCATGAGTCTCTCTGGGAGACAGGGTTGTCTCTGGGCCTTGTGGGTTTTAGCAGTGACAGGACATGAGAACAGGGGACGTGCCACTCTTGTCAGCGACATGCACTTTCAAGGAGTCTGGATTCTTTCCTGGTCCCTGTGGCTGCTGCAGCCTCTGTGAACCCACTTCCCTGAGTGCCCCCTGCTCTGGGTCCTCACAACCTTAACCCTGACCCTCAAGGTCACCCAGGCCCTGTCGCTTGGCCTTGCATGAGACCTTCAGGTCTTTGTTTTCAGTTCTCTTTTTTCCTACTTACGTGATGGAAAATGGTTCCCTTCCAATGATGGCAGATGGAGGGGAGGGAGAGACTTGCAAAAAGGAAACAAACAGAATTGATTTTCCAAGGTCTGTGCCTACATGGGTGTTTTTCCCTCTAAAAACACAGCAGGCTGAGTTGATTGACTTTAATTATATTGACTTACAGTCCTTGATTGTTGTTGCTCTTTCCCTGGCATCTTTGAGGCAAATGATAGGTTTCCCTTACTCTGAAATAAAGATGTTTCTCTTTTTGCGCAGTCTGGTCTAAATGCTTAATCATACGGGAGGAAAAGAGAAGCCATTCAATCGGCCTTACGGAAATGAATGTTAGGGGGTAAACACTCGGGGGCTTGGTGAGATTTTCAAAGGTTTTCTTGCTCATTTCCCTGATTGCCTTTATTTATTTACATTTTATCACCCCGTCAGCCCAAATACAGCTGCATCTGCGATGCTGGCTGGATGTCCCCGCAGAACAGCTCGGCCTGCACGCTGGACAGAGACGAGTGCAGCCTCTGGCCTGCTCCTTGCTCAGCACTTGTGCAGTGTTTCAACACCCCAGGCTCTTTCTACTGTGGGGCCTGTCCCTCAGGTACGTGAGCACATCTACACCCAGCCAGAGACACCGTGCTCGTTCTGCCCACCAGCCAGGCAAGGTGCCAGGACCGATTTCCTAGGAGGCGTTCCAATCCAGTCTCACGTCGTCTTTCACTAACTCCCACCCCAGACCATCTTCCAGCTTTAACAATCCAACAACAGAAATGGGAGGTTTGTCCCAGGTTGTGCTAGAGTCAGGCACTGGGGCAGGGCTAGCCATAGTTTGTGAGGTCATTTTGTGTGGCCATCAGCTGGCTAGACTTGAGATCAAAAGACATGTGCTCTACTCCACCCTTCATAATATGTCTGTCAACTTGGGCACATTATTTACCTCTTAATGTCTCCACTACTTCTCATCTGGGTGTGTCATTAGAAGATTCCATGGCCTTGCTGTAAATAGAGATGTCCAGCTCCATCACAGATGTGCAGGGACCAAGTGTGCGGAGGAAGTCAAATGCAGAGTCATGAAAAACATGGACTCTGGACTCAGAGGCTGCCTGGGTTGGAGTCCCAGTTTCATCCCTTACTATACAGGATCACTTTCACCCATTTAATGCATATTTGTCATCCACCTACTCTGAGCTGGGTGTCCTGGTAACAATTAACCAGAATTCAGAGAGTTTACGAGGCTTGTCTGTACTCCTTGGGTGTTCTTGGGTATGCAAGTTAAAAAAAAATCTTTGGAGCACAAAAAGAATATAATAATAGCAGCTGTTCTTTTATGGAAATGTCATTAAGATACTGTGGTAAGCAATTTTTAATTCTTTCAACTACAACAAAAACAAGAAATGGTAGCAATTAGCATTACCCCCATTGGAAAATGTAAGGACTTGAAGCTTAGAGAAGGTAACTGACCTACCTAAGATCACATAGCTTATAAGCAGCCAGAATTCAACTCAGGTCTGCCCGGCTCTGGATCCGAGCCGTGCGGCTTAAGACTCTGCGGTCCTGATTCACCAAGGGCCCCTCGCTCCTGTTGCTTTATTTAGTGGCGTTTGGTTTAGTGACTTCGTGTAAAATGTTTGAAACATTCTTTTAGTTTGGATCACTTGAATTATGAGTAATAAAACTTGTAACAAACAGAAATGTTTGAAGTGATAGGATCTTCCCTGTTTCCACCTCCAGTCTCCTTCTAACAAGACCAGCGTTAACAATGTGTTCTTGCTCCTCATCTACCTCTCATACCGCTCATACAAAAACACAGACACGTGTGCAAGTTAAAAAAAATCTTTCCCCAAATTGGGCTCAATCACAGACTGCATATCATCCTGAAATTCTGTATTTTCATTCATTATTTCTATACGTGTGTGCCTGTTATTAAAAATAGTTTGCGTATTCAGGGGTATAGATAACTCATAATGTCATCAGCCGTGGCCCTGTTGACCACTGGGAGCTTTTTCCCATGAAACAATGCCACAGTGGACATCTGCTTGCCTATATTTCTATACACTGGCAGTGGTAGCACTGTAGAATAAGTCTCACGAAGTGGGATTGGTAGTCAAAAGGTGTGTATTCTAAGAAATTCAATGAATACTGCCAGATCTCTTTCCATACAAGTTTTATTAATTTAACTTCTGACTAACAGCATATAAAAGTATTCCGTTTGGCCACCTCCTTGCCAGAACATGATTTTAAAAATTTAAAAGAGTCAAGTCAAGGGCTGCCTGGACACGGACAAGGGGGGAGGATGACTGTGGGGGTGGGGGGAGTGGGCAGGGCAGGGGAGAGCAATAGGGAAATGGGGACAATTGTAACTGAATAATAAAAAATAAAAAAACCTTTTTTGCCAATCTGATAAGTAGAGTATATCTCATTTTAATCTATAGTTCCTTTTAGTTAATTAAGCCAGTTTTAAAATATGTTTTTGACTGTTTGCTTTTCTTCTTTGTTGACTTATCCATAGAGCTAACTTCTTAAGTCTTTTTATTTTTCTAGGCTGGCAAGGAAATGGATATGTTTGCCAAGATATCAATGAATGTGAGATCAATAACGGTGGTTGTTCGGTGGTTCCACCTGTTCAATGTGTGAATACACCTGGTTCTTACCACTGCCAGGCCTGCCCACCAGGTACCACACTAAATTTCCCCATTCCATTATAGGCAAACCATACATTTGAAAACAGGATCTTTTCTTCTATTTTAAACATGACTTCTGTCTAAGGAGAGACACTGAATAGTTAGGAAAGTTTTACTTAACTTATGGGTTCCAGGCACATTAGTATAGCTGTATTATAAGAAAGAAATAAAAAAAGTTGAATATCCAAGGAAAACAACGAAGATTTAAAAACTGTGAAATAGCCTACCAAAATAATGCAGAATTTGAAAATTTTTCTCTGTGAATCACAGACCTATAGCTCCATTGCCCCCACAATTTATTGATATAAGGTATACATGAGGTGTTTTACATACAAAGTTTACTAAATAACAGGCATCACAGCAGGCATGTGATACATGTTAGTTTTCTTTCTCTTCTGGAAGTAAGTCTTTACTGCTATTCTCTAATCTAAATTGAGTTACTATCCAGGAAGTTCAAGGAGTTCTAAGGGATTAACTGAAACACCGCTTCATGAACACAAAACAACAGTACTTTGGACTTCTACAGTAATTTAGCCCTAAGATCATCAAGTCACTGTAATGAAAAAATGTCAACTTTTTTACTGTCAGCACTTTCCAAGTCTCCAAGTAGATTCATACATCCTTTTATTTATTTTTTTTTGTATTGTGTAATTTTTGAAACAACCAACAATATTGTTTCTGAAATCAGGTTCCTAATTCTTGTTGTCCTTTTTCTTAATTATGGAATTTTGTTTATGACACTTTAAATTGACATTTTCGGTTTGATGGTAGAGGATCTCTGGTGGGTCTGGTTCATGATATTTGATGCTCAGATTATGCTCAGATCGGGATTCTTCCTCTTGAATATCCTTAATGTTGTTTGCCACGCCCCTGTGTCGCTGTGATCAGGGTACCAGGGTGACGGAAGAGTGTGCACTCTCGTAGACCTCTGCTCGGTCAACAACGGAGGCTGCCACCCACACGCGTCATGCTCCTCAGTTCAAGGTAACGACTCTTCGCGACCTCTGCGTTGGGGTATTTTAATGTGACCTTATAAAACAAATCGGCTTTTTAAAAACAAATTCCTCTATCCTCAAAATTCTCATTTTGATCTTCAAGTCAAAAATTAATTCATGTTGTAAAACTACACATTGGGATTTCAAAAAATGTAACAGACTGCTCATTTATGATCTGTTGTAATTTAGCAATTACTTTCCAAGATACTCAGCTAAAATTCATAACTGTGTTTCAGCAAGCAGGAAGGAGAAAAGGAGGAAGGTGGGCGTGTCCATTTCCTGGAAGGATACTTTTATTTCTCTGCCATTGGCCAGGATTGAGCCTGGTGTCTAACCCTGGCTGCAAGGGAGACTGGGATATGTAGTCTGTATTTTGGGGGCCCATACCCCCAGTTAAGAGAAAGAATAGGGGAGGAAAGTATGGAGTTTAGGGAGATAAGCAGCAGTGCCTGCAATCCTGTGCAAAAGAAGCTTCAACTCCCATAATTTTAAAAATGCATATCGCTAAACTTTCAGAAATGTATCAATTTATATCCTCACCAACAGCGTATGAAAATATACATTTACTTCACCCTTACCAATAATAAATACTCCCGTTATTTTTTATTTTAGCCATTTTATAGGCAAAATTTTGACTAAATCAAAATTAAGATTTTGATTACTGGCCATTTTTTTTTCTGTTTGTTCATGTCTTTTGCTCATCTGTTTTCTTATTGCTTTGTAAAATTTCATTATGCCATCATCTGTTTTATATTTCACATGTATTTTTCCTGGCATGTTCTTTTTATTTTTTCATTTTGTGGTGGTCTTTTCAGTTTAGAAGTTTAAAATTTTATGCCGTCAAAGGTAACTATTTTCTCCCCCTTAATATTAGGCTTTCCCTACCAAACAAACCCTTTAAAAATATTCAAGTATCAATACATGTTCTTTTATATTTTTCTTTATTTTATTTCATACATTAAGATCTTTGATCTTTTTAGGATTTATTTTTATCTGTAACATCAAATAGAGATCTGGCTTGTTATTTTTGTCCAAATGGGTGGCTGGTCCCAACTCCATTTATTGAATAATGTATCATATATTTTACTATTTCAAAATACCACTTTTATTTTTACTAACATGTTTTATATAGATATATGCATATACATAAAATAATATATATACACACACATACACTTGTGATTATTTAAATGTTTATTAGATGATTAACAGCATACTATAGTAGTTAAGAGCGTGAATTCTGGAAAAAGACTACTGGGATTTTCACTTTTCCCTCGGCTCCACCATATTGTAGCTTTGTCATCATCCGTAAGTGGCAATACTAAGGAACTTACTTGAGAGGATTAAGTTAGTTAATACATGCACAGTGTTTGTAACAGATGAGATCACACTAGTCTTCTTTTCTGCTGTCAACCCCTCTGTGACGAGCGACTCCCCTTTTCCTTGGTGCATCTCACATATGTGCACAACTCAGGACCATGGCGTATAGGCCAGTGTCAATTCGCATCATGCTATGCCTTTCTTATTTTTAAGATAAAAATAGAAAAATAAAAATTCTAGTATATTCTCCTTATACCTTGTCTTCCCTAGAGACTGATGGTTTCTTGTCTAGACAAGAGACCCTGAGTTTTGTTACTGGGTTTGAATCAAGGAGACCTTGTATTTACACTTTCATTTTTATTTCTGAACAGGTTCCCTACCTCTTTGTACTTGTCTGCCGGGGTATACTGGAAATGGTTTTGGCCCAAATGGCTGTGTGCAACTCAGTAATATTTGCCTGAGTCGCCCCTGTTTAAATGGACAATGCATCGTAAGTCCTTTATTCTTTCTGAGGAGATAGAGTACTTGAGAATAATTTTAGGTTCACATCTATGCAATACGTGTTCTATGATTTATTAATTCTAAGGTAATGATTAAGCTTAAGATAAGGAACTGTAGGTAACTTTCAGATGAAAGGCAGATAATAACTTTAGTGTCCAGGAAAAACTATTGAGTTAATTTTTTCTCTCAGTGATTTACAAAGTAGTAAAACAAAGTGTACAGTTTGTTCCAAATAGATCCAACATTATACTTCAATATTTAGCGATCACCAGTTAAATAAATTAATACAAGTTAGGCTACTGGAAGCTGCTTGTGGCTCAGCACCTGCTGCATATCATGTAGCATCACTTTCCTTTATTATTTGGGTGGATTGGAATTGATTGTCTACCCATTTGTTTTATGGCATTATGTTTTTTCTTTCCTTAGGAAACAGTATCTGGTTATATTTGTAAGTGTGACCCAGGCTGGGCTGGTATCAATTGCACAGAAAACATCGACGAGTGTCTGAGCAACCCCTGTTTGAACGGGGGAACGTGTGTAGATGGTATTAATGCTTTCAGTTGTGAATGCACACGTTTCTGGACTGGACTTCTCTGTCAGGTGCCCCAGCAAGGTATGCTCAGCATTTCTCCTACCACAGGTAGAAGCTCAGAGCTGAAAATGATCATCAGTAAATGGGCTGTACTGTGGATGTCTCTACTGAACCTACTTTCTTGTCTAGTTGCTCAAATGCTTAGAATTAAGTGTTTCCTTGCAAAAATTGTAAAGAATTCACAAGATCAATGTATATGTCAATTGAAGCCAGAGGTACCTTTACCTCAAAGAAGAAAATTGCTGTTTTCATTATGTTCATTCTGAAAACAAAATATGCTAAGGGATTGTAGTTTTCTAAGTTTGAGTTTTCTCTGGAGCAGCCGTTTAATTTCCTTAACAATATTCCGCTTAATCATGTCGCTCCTCTGCTTTAGAATATACTGAGTCCCCCTTTGCCTGTCAAATAAAGATTAGGACTGTTTTTAGTTATCTTCTATAACCAGGCCTCATCTATCCCTCTTACCTTATTTTCCATTAGTTCTTTAAACATTCTTTTAAGCATGTTTAAAAAACTGATCTTTCCTCACTACCTGACCCCATGTGCTGCCATGAATGTTGCTGCCTTGTTCCTTTATTTCATATATTTCTCCCTCCAAACCTCTCCAGAAATGTCTGTCCCTCGGGAGTATGTCACATTCAATCTCTACCAGAAAGCCTCTTGTAACTTCTCCGCTCCTCACTTATTACTCCTGATTCTGAGTCAGCACATTTACTGAGCCTGCACTGTGTGTTTAGGACTGTGCTAGAGCCTTGGAGAAAGAAGAAAGCATAAAATACTGTCTCCACATATTATCTGCTTATCGTCCAGCCGAGCAGACAAGACTAATACAAAATGGCAGAGAAGAGACAAGAACTAAAGATAAGAACTAAATGGTGTGGGGTCAAGTCAAGGATCACAGAGGCAGAGGGAATGGGAAGCAGAAAGAACACAAAGAGGCCAGAAGTTCACGGCAGAGATGAGGAGACATGAACGGGACTTTGAACAAGAAGCAGGATTTAGGTGGATGTTCAGGGAAAAGGGGGATGAGGGAGAAGAAAGAAGGGCAGGGCTTTGTTTCTAACGTTAATTGCTCAGACTTCTCTAGATATTTCATCAGCAGGGTTAGAGCTGCCTAGCCTCTTCCTCTACACTGTCTGGTTCATCTTCTTCTCCTTTGCAGTTTGTGGAGGGTCCCTCTCAGGGGTGAACGGAAGCTTCAGCTACAAGAGCCCTGATGTTGGTTATGTTCATGATGTTAACTGCTTCTGGGTAGTTCGAACTGAAGAGAGAAAGGTAAATGTAGCATCTCCTGTCCAGTGTAGGTTTCACTTATATATATGTATTTGTAATATACATGTATTACACAGAATACCTATAGTGATAATTCATCCTTCATTTATTGAGGATTCGCTAAATGTCAGGCTTTGGGCTAGGCAATTTAAATGCCTTTCTTTAATCTTATAGTAACTCTTTGAAATAAAGAATAGTATCCTCATTTTATAGATGAGAATGGAAACTAAAAGAAGTGTACTAATTTTTTCAAAAACATTCCTTAGCTGGTGATTGAACTAGTCAGATTTCTGTCCTTTGTTTTCGAAGTTCCTGCTTTGTTCAGTATGGGTGATTCTCTACATGAGTGGGTCAACTGCAAGCCCATGGTGATCTGCAGAGATGTGTTCTTACTGAGACAGTAGTGTTTGAAGATGATCACTCAATGGTATTGATTATTGTGCAAAAATGGAAACTGCTATTAAGAAGATTTTCTTATCAGTGTCTTCTCTGGGCCACTGCATGTGCCAAAGTCCTATGCTAATTGTTCCACAGATTATATCATTGTATTTTTAACTCTAATAACCCTCAAAGATAGGAATTATCTATAGATCATCATTTTACATATAAGGAAGTGGAGCCGACGACAGTGGAGAACTTTAATTCATCCAGAGGCATGTGGTTTGTAAGTGGCACGCAGTCACTTGAACTTGGGCCATTCAACATCAGTGATTCTGAACCTGAACCGCTGCATAAGCAATCTTCAAATTAAGATCTGAGCCTGAGGTTTTTAGTGCTTTTATCCCCGATATTTATTATTAACTTCCCCAAATATTTATTTTTCAGCTAGCTCTTAGGCTCATTGTAATAAAGTTGTACTTCTGAACAAATAAGATTTTCCCTTGAAATCCTGCTAACTTTTTCCAGCAGTATTGCAGAGGTCATTGTACAAGGTCAGGAAACATTTTTCTTCTGTTGAGGAGGGAGGACTCTGGAGTCTGGTAACCCATGATAGACTGAGCCCCGAAATCAATCTCCCAGTGTTCGTGTTATGTGAGTTTCCTTCCTTCCATTTAGTTTTCATGAGTTCCATTTCCTGACATTGAAAACAACTTTCCTTCAGAAAAATTTTGTGAAAAATTTTGATATTTTTATCAAATTTTAAAGAAAATTTATGCTGTCTTTCTTGATTATTGTGATTCTATATCTTTTTATCCCCAACACAATTTACATACTATAGTGGAAATTTTGTAGAAATCAGGATAGTTCAATGCCTGAACATTTATTTTATTTTTATTAAAAATACTTCAAGGGCAAACATGATGTAATGTTGGGTAACAGATACTAAAAATACCCTATCATGGGTTTCAAAACCATTCTGACATCCTTTTTCACTAGTCGGATGCTGTTGTGGTTTTAGATCGTAATGGAAATTAAATGAACAGTCTTCTTTTGGTTGTTTGGTCTTAATGAAGTCAGTATAAAATCTTTTATATATAATTAACTATAGTACTGCGTTTCTCTGTGTATTCTAACATTTTAACTTGTAAACACACTTTTGTCTATCCTCTCCTACTTGTATGCTCAGAACTCTTCATATTACCTTTGCCCAGTCTCTTCTCATTACTCATCTCTTATGATACGCAACCCTGGAGACAGCAGACTTTGCACATGCCTACACCAGGCCTACTCAGTCTATACTTGGGATTGTCAGTCTGTGCTGGGCATCAGTATCTGGTTGAAAGGTTCAGGGATCCCTAAGGAATCAGCATCTCTGGGGTCAGTGATGAACATCTGGTGTGGGCTACCTGTTATTCAGGCAATCAAGAAATAAATTCTTGTGAATGGTAATATTAATCAGTTAAATTTAATTCAAGGTAGATTGTTCAAATGTCCAATGTATTTCACTGATTTGGGAGCATTTGTTTAATGGGCTTAACAGTTTAAAGAAATCTAGGGCCCTGGCTGGTGTGGTTCAGTGGATTGAATGCTGGCCTGTGAACCAAGGGTCACTGGTTCAATTCCCAGTCAGGGCACATGCCTGGGTTGAGGGCCAGGTCCCTTGTTGGTGGGGGAGGGGGCGCAAGAGGCAACCACACATTGATGTTTCTCTCTCTCTTTTTCTCTCTCCCCCTCTCTCTAAAAAAATAAATAAATAAAATATTTAAAAAAAAGAAATCTAGATAAATCTATTTCATTAACCCATTGGAATTTAAAATTTTAGTTATGCTAGAACGATCACTTCTTTGAGATCTGCTGTACAACATAGTGTCTATAGTTAATAATACAGTATTTTGCACTTCAAAATTTGTTAAGAGGATAGATTATGTTCTTACTATAAAAAAATAGACAGAGAGAAACGGAGAGATAGAGAGAGAAGGAAACTGAGAGCGTTGGAGATATCTGTCATATTGATTGTTGTGATGCTTTCACAGGTGTTCGCGTATGTCCAAACTTGTGAAATTTTGTACATTAAATAAGTGCCATTCTTGGTGCATCAATTTCACCTCAATATAGCTGTAAAATCTATTTAATTAACATTAAGATTTTTTCATAATTGGTTGTGTATCTGGAGGAAAAATAGATGGAATTTTACCTCCCACATTTTGGTATATGTTGGTATTAGTTGAAGATAAGTCTGAGCAATTTTAAACCTAAGTCATTTAACCAATGGAATCCTCATATGTCTTTGTGGACAATTAGGAAGTTTTACATACATCTTTTAAAAGTGACTCACTATAAATGCTTCCTAACTAGTGGGAGACATACTTCAGAATTAACACCGAAATGAAAAATAATATCTTGTGACCTTTATATTTTTAGGTGCTGCGCATCACTTTCACCTTTTTCCAGTTAGAATCAGTGAGCAATTGTCCACATGAGTTTCTTCAGATTCATGATGGAGATTCCTCTGCAGCATTTCAACTTGGAAGATTCTGTGGCTCCAGTCCCCCCCATGAACTCCTCAGTAGTGACAATGCTCTCTATTTTCATTTCTATTCTGAACATTTAAGAAATGAGAGAGGCTTTACAGTAAGATGGGAAACACAGCAACCGGGTAGGTATAAACATGGAGAAAAATAAAGCAATATCTTGAGGTTATTAAATTGTTTGATCAATATTTAACTTTTGGATACATTAGATGGTTGAAGATCCAGTGTTATATAATATTTTAATAATTATTTTTATATCAAACAAATCTACAATGAATATGTATTTGATTTTGTGTTCAGAAATAATAAAATATGGATGAAATTGAAGGAATTAGAAAACATGAGTCTTAATGGGTCCCTTATGAAATTATCCAAGAGCATTTTTTAAAATGTTTTTCTTTTTTAAAAAAGATATTTATTTATTTTTAGAGAAGGGCAGGTAGGGAGAAAGAGAGGGAGGGAAACATCAATGTATGGTTGCCTCTCACACATCCCCTCTCAGGGACCTGGCCCACAACCCAGTCATGTGCCCTAGACTGGGATTTGAACCAGTGACCCTTTGTTTCTCAGACTAGCACTTAAACCACTGAGCCACACCAGCCAGGGTCTCAACGGCATTTTTATAAGCTCAACAAGTAATTTACTGCAGTGGTCTTACTGAGGACACTGACCACTCCTTCATTTAGCATTTCTTATCTTAATGATTATCTGATAATTTGTTTTTTGCTGTATTTTTGGTTTTGGTGCTCTATTTAAAACATTTTTTTTACTATGAGATTTTTAAACATGTAAAAAATAGGAAAAACAGTATACTAAAAGTCCCATTCATTTATAAATAAATCTGTGGAACTATTTCTCAAATTTCCCATTTTTTTCTATCAGTCTATTTTTTTATCCTTTTGCCACTTTGGCTTAATTAATGAAGCTCGAAGTTTGGTTGTATAAATTCTCTAACTTTGTTCTTTTAAAATATGCTAGGTTCTTTACATTTCCATATAAATATCAGAATGAACTTGTTGATTTCCTCCAACAGTCTGCTGGATTTTGCTGGCATCGCATTGTGTCCATGATCAACTTGAA
>VMDR010007288.1:0-41299 GCA_007922815.1 Macrotus californicus | reverse complement strand
GCTAATTTTAACATCTGGTTCATTTGTAGGTCTGGTTCTTTTTTTCTGCTTTGTATTTTGAAACTGGGTTGTGTTTTCTTGTTTTTTTGTAATGCTCATAATTTTATTATTTTTTAAAACTAGATGCTGGACATTTTTTTACTGCATAGAACAGTAGAGAATGAGATAAATCAGAGATAGGCACACGTTTTATTCTGCCAGGCAATTCAGCAGAGAGTTAAGTCAATCTAGTCTGTAGTTTAGTTGTATTTGACTTTTATTGTTTCTATGGTTACTTATAGTGCACCAGACTTCAAATTCCTCTATTGATGGGCTGCTATATATTATGCTTAATGAGTTGCCCAGAATGTTGGAGAGCTTTTCTCAGAGTATGTCGTCTTCCTGCATCTTTTATAAGGTGCACCTTATAATCTCATAGGGTCAACAAAAGTTTAAATTTTGCACACCCTGCCCTGACCAATGTGGCTAAGTTGGTTGGGCATTGTCCTGCAAAGAGAAAGGTCTCTGGTTTGATTCCCAGTCAGGGCCAGGTCCCCGATTGTGGTGTGTGTGAAATGTTTTTCTCATACGTCGATGTTGCTCCCCCCTCTTTCTCCCTCCGTTCCTTTCTCTCTAAGAATAAATAAATAAAATCTTTAAACAAATTTGTACACTATACTATTTAGTTTTCCATATTGTTAGGCTTTCTTGTGGTTTTCTACATCTTAAGTGGAAGCAGAATTACACTTGACAGTCTTTAAATAAACTCATTTTCTTTTTAAATCAGTTCTGCACACTAAGAATTTGGCTGATGCAGAGGCAATGTATGGTAGTAGTTAAGGGTAAACAGAACAGTTCAGACACAGCTGGTTTTGAATCCTGGCTCTACCACTCATCACCAACTTTATTAGCTAAGAGATCTTGAGCGATTTTTTTAACTCTATAATTCATTCTCCTCATTTTTAAGGTAAGGATTAAATAAAGTAATGTATGCAAAATGCTTAACACAATTTCTGATCTAGAAAATGGTCAGTGAGGGGTCATTATCATCCGATTTAAATTTTATATGAGTGAGCCTGGTGACAGAGTAGAGGACAGCCTGTGGGGAAGAAAGCCGAACAGGCTGGAAGGCCCGTTAGCAAATAAATTCAGACCAGATGAGAGGACTGGAAATAGGGCTATACCAAAGGTAATGAAAGAGATGGACTCAAAAAGACTTCCACATAATCAAATGTCACGTGGTATCATGTGCTTGTTCTCTCATTATCCCTGTTAACCTCTGCCCTCTCCATTAACTTCTCTCCAGTCTAGTATCACATAAGCTTATAACTGTTCGTTTGATTATCTTTCTCTCTCTTCTCAATGGCAAACCTTTGAGAGATGGGCCGAGTTTGATTCATTAATGTATTCCTAGTGCTGTAAACAGTGTCCAACCTATAGTAGGCACCAACAAGTTCATCGTATTATACTCGACAGGAAGGTTGTTCCACTCTCTTTCCTGCCCCTACAGCCAGTGTTCAGATCGTCTGTAGTTGAATGTTCAATTGTTAGAACGGTTCCTTTCCAGTAGCTGCGGAACTCCTCCATTTTGGTTCTGGCTAAATCCTACATTTTCTGGTGGTCTTGCCCTATTTCTTGGTGTTCAGTAGGGAAAGACAAGGCCAGTACCGATGTTAACTGTGAAATGTGTTGGGGATTTAGGCCTCAATAAAGCAGCTATAGTACCCCAGTGATTTATTTGTTTGGGAGCTTTGTACTTTGTTACTTTCTACTTATGTCAGAGTCCCAAGATACACTTTAAAAAATTTATGTCTGAATTTCTGTGACTATGAGTACATAGTGAACTAATGGGTTTATCTGAGAGGCAGAAATTAGTTACCTGTGCTGTGAACTTTCTGGCTTCTTGGGTTCATCTGCTTATTGCCCCATTCCACTTCTGCAAAGGTCCTTATGTAACGAGATGAACAAAATTATATTCAGCAGAATTCCTTTCAGCAAGAGGGAGGTTTGTTTAGAAGAATTTCCTTGACAAACTTTCTTGGGATAAAGAGAGAGAGAGAGAGAGAAAGAGAGAGGGAGGGCTCATTGGGAATAGAACAAATCTGAGTGAAAATATGGGAGATTTGTCTGTAGCCCCCACAGGAGACCAAGGATCTGGAGTCAGAAGAATCGTGGGAGGCAGCTTGCTTTTCGTAATGTGACCCCTTTCACTCCTTATAATCCCCACGTATTCAGTAAACTTACCAACTTCATATCATGCTTGGAATGAGAGGCTTTAAAAAAGAAAAAAATAATAATGTTATAAAGAATTGAAAGCAGGTGTCCAAACAAAACACTTGTACAAAAATGTTGATAGTGGCACTGTTCACAGTAGCCAAAATGTGGAAATAACCCAAATGTCCATAAGTGGATGAATGGAAAAATAAAATGTGGTATATCCACACAATGGAATAGTATTTAGCCATAGGAAGGAATGAAGTACTCTTACATGTTACAGTATAGATGAACCACTGAAAAACTCTATGCTCAGGGAAAGGAGCCAGACACCTATTGTATCATTTCATTTATGTGAAATATCCAGAACAGGCCAACCCAAAGAGACAGAAGGCACACTAGTGGTTGCCAGTGTGTAACACAGAGTGACTGCGTACTGGTTATGAGGTTTCTGTTTGGGGTGATGAAAAAGTTTTGGAACTAGATAATGGCGGTAGTTGGACAACACTGCGAATGTAGTTAGCGTTACTGAATAATTGTGCACTTTAAAATGGTATATTTTAACCCTAGAACTCTGGGACATGATCTTGGAAAAAGTATCTTGTATTACCAGTGGTAAGTGAGAAAAAAGAGGTAATTCAGAGAAACAAATGGTACATTTTATGTTGTGTATTTTACCACATGTGTGTGCACATGCACAGGCCAAAGAGGGCAGACAGGGGAATGTGGGGCCAGCGGGGAGGGAAACTACTGCCAGGACACCTGGAAAGGAGTGGAAAGCCCTCTTCCAGCTGGTGGCACTGGGGTTTGGGCCAAGGCAAACCAAACCTGGTAGCTCTGATGAGCACCCAGAGGAAAAGGAGAGCATTACAGAGGGTTTTTAAAATTTGAAAGTCTAAGCAACATCCAAATGATGTGTAATACAATGAAATCCAAAGTGCATAGACATTTATAGACTTGCTGTCAGTCCAAGTTTACAATATTGTTAAAAATGATTTTTATAGTGTTATGGACTGATTGTGCCCACTCCTTCCCCCTATTTATATTTTGAAATCCTAATCTCCTATGTGCTGGTATTAGGAGGTGGGGTTTTGGGGAGATGATTAGGTCAGAGGCTGGGGCCCTCATGAATGGGTTAGTGCCCTTAGAAGGAGAGACTGGAGAGACCTTGCTTCCTCCAGCTGCTCTTTGCCTTGTGAGAATACAAGAAGAAGATGACCATCTCCAAAGCAGGAACTGGGCCCTCACCAGACACCAGATCTGTTGGGTCTTTGATCTTGACTTCCCAGTCTCCAGAACTGTGACAAATAAGTGTTTGTTGTTTAAGCCACCCAGTCTGTGGCAATTTGTCATCGTAGCCCAAACTAAGACATGTAAGTGTTGGGTGATCACTCGATCTAGTTACCATTATCAATGGTGGGTATGGTTTAAGTCTATTCAATGGTAAAATTCTCAGATCAAAGTTCAGTTTTGTGCACATGGATATATGTCCTGGTGTCAATTTTTATCAACATTACTGCATCTCGAGTATGGATATATAATTTATTTAATCAGAGTGAATCTACTGTAAAGCTTCTCTCATAATCGTCCGTGGAGGATGATGCTAGGGACCCCAACATACTAGAGAGGCAGCCTGAGGCAGTAGAAGGTGAGGAACTGTGTCATTAGAACATCTGCTTGCATCTCCCTCACAAACAACTGTGAAATGCACAATTGAGACCATTGCTAAATAGCTGATGCAAAGTCAGGGCCAGCTTCTTACCCTGATGAGTAAGCGGAGCGATGCTAGGGTTGTTTGCCTTTCTTTGTGTCGTTACCTTCAGTACCTCTGTTAGAATCCCGAGGGCCCGTTCATCCTGCATGCTGAGGTCACGGTGGCTCTACTCCTTCATGGAGAAATCTCACAATGTTTCTTCAAAGCTTCATCTCCTTCCAGTCTTTGCTCATCTGTGACCTTTCAGCAAAGCCAGCCCTCAACTGCTTAATATTCCTCCTCCCAACACCTTTCCCATCCCTGACCTTGCAGTAATTTTTCTTTTTCCAGCACAATTTGTAAACTTTAAACACAATAGGTAATTTTTCAAACTTATGTTTTCTTTTCTGTGTCTTCTTTCTGTAATATAAACCCCGTGAGGGTGATCTACTTGTCCTTCCCTTGTTAGGAGTTGGTACCCTTCTCATTGTATATTATATTGGTGTTCTGCCGACTCAGACAAGATGTTCCCTACACAGTGTCATCTGGCTATATTAGCCATCAGGGATAAAGTTCTTATACCCCACCTCACCAAGATCGTTGCTGCTGGAAACCCAGCTCAGAGATAGTTGGCTTCTGTGGCATTCTTCTCAATAAGAATTAGCTTTTATTTTGCACATTAATAATGTTGATTTTGAACTTCAGTGAAAGAGTTGAAAGTGCACTATGTACCAATGTTCAACCACATTGGAAAAACTAGATAATAATGTTGCCAATTCTTAAAATAGAGTTTATTTGGCTAGTAAGAGTCATTTATTTTAGAAGTTTCAGCTACATAATTTAACATTTAAATTTTAGCTTAAAAGTAATTCATGTGCTTATTATAGCCAGAGTAGCTCTTTTCTAGAATAACTCACAGTGGGGGACATTTAAGAGGACACCCGGTAAGACCGCACAACCCAGTGACATCGCCAAACATTTCCTTAAAAACATGAAGAGAATGGCCACATTGTTATAGACACAAACAGGTCAGTTCTGGTCCTGCCTGGAGGCTGGGACTTTGATGGGTTGGTCTATTTTTCACATCACAAAATCTACATGATCAAAAGATACTTTGACCCGAGAGAAGACTGTGGCTGTCAGGAAAAGTCAGGAAGAAGATAGGTAGTTTGTACCTCATCTCCTTTTCACCTGGTGACAGATGTGTTCAGGAGATTTTATAATGTGAAACTCATGGTTGTGATGTATGGTCCTAAGATCTGTCGACCTGCCCACCCATCCATCCACCCATCCACCCTTCTCCCTTCTCCCTCCCCGCTTCCCTTTCTTTCCCCCTCCATCATTCCATTATTCCTGAGCCTTTTTCATGAATCAGGCATCAGGCTAGGTGGTAGGGAGGGGAGATGGATACAACCTTGGCGCTGTTCTAGAGGGGCTCACAGGTTAGTGACACTTTATGGTTTAATGAGTAGGCAAGTTTGTATATTGTAAATCTTCATCACTTAGACTCTGAAACAGGCATTGCCAAGATCTGGGATGGTGGAGAAACACTTTCAGGAATACACTGACAGTCTCACAATGGAAGAAACAGTATTTCCTTCAAAATAACGTTTTAAATATTTTCAGGCTTCCCTAATGACAGCAGTAAATCAGAGTCCAGGCTCAGGGCCCACTAAGTGTCTCCTAGCCCCAGAGCCATCCGAAGTCCCAGGTGTGAGAAAAGTACAAAACGGTTTTTGGTCGAGGCCAGCAATGTGCATTGGAGGTGGGAGAATGGTCCTGTTTGCTTACACTTAGAAGACAACAGAAACAGTGGCAAACACTGACGAACATGGATGATTCACGGCACCTGGGAAGGAGGCCGATCACTGCTCCTTTTGCTCTGTCACAGGCTGGCCCCAGGAAGCAGACAGAAGCCAGCAAAGACATTGTGGTGTTCTCACAAAGGAGACGGCCGTAGAAGGCTCCAGCGGATGATCTCGTTTTCATCTGTGCTCTTCACCGCCCGGCTCCCAGGAGTGTCAGAATCTCATTGTCAGACAGAAGACAAGGTGATGAGTGTGAATAAACTAATGGGGATGCGAAGGCTCAAGAGAAGTGCTCGTGAGATTTGAGAGGAGGACCAGGAATACCAACGAGGCAACAACAGTATGGAAAAGCCAAGCCAGACGCATTCCCATGAGCCGTGATGTCAGCAGTGACCCACCTGCTTTCAGCTTTGCCACTGCTGAGTCTCCAGGTTGTGTTGGAAGAAGTGACCATTCCCAAAATATTTTCATTGAAATAGAAACTGACCCTGGTCAGTTGCTGGTTTAACTGTGTAATTCTTTGGATGGTTGCTAACTGCCTGATTAAAGACTCACTCAGACTAACTCAGTGATCGGGTGGTTTCACGGTGAAGAGTCACATGGACCCAGGTTGCAGTCTCATTGCCAGGCCTGTGGGGACCCAGGGACAGTCTTGCAGCCAGGCCTCATGAGTCTAGAAGCTAGCGCAGTCCCTGGAAGGTCAATCAGGATGCCTTGTGACTCTGGTGGCAGAGTCGTCTTCTCCCCTCCGTACCACTGAATCAGCTGTGTGGCTCGATGCTCTCACCTGCACTCAGCCGCTCCAAGTCTGTTTCCTTCGATTGTTTCTGAAGGGTATTCTGCATTCACGTCTGCTGCTAACTGCTCCTTCTTTCTGCAAACTTCTTAAGAAAGAGGATCTTACAGTCCAGCCACCACCCAGGTGGGCTGAGATCACCCCACGCCAGCTTAGAGGTTGAGATGCCACTCCAATCCATGCATCAAGGCCAAGGTAGCGGGGCTAGTCAGTCTCCCACAGAAAGAGACAAACAGGAGGGGGGCAGTCCAAGGTACTTGCTGCTATTCGTAGGTAAGCTCTGACAGCACTGAGGTCACACTCACACATCACTTGTCTCCCTGCACATCTCTGGGCCCCTGTCCAGACAATCCAAATGCTGCTAAGTGGACGGGCAGCAAAGCGAGGTGAAGAGGAGTCTTTGCAAAAACACATAGTCTTGGCTTCTAATGCGAGCACCATGACTATTCTTTCTATACTGTTATGCTGGAAAATCTCTCTCTGCCTCAGTTTTCCTCACTTGTAAAATGGGTATAGAAGTACCTATTTCATGAGGTTGTCGTGAGGCCAGAGGAAAGAATGTCTTTTATGTCCCCAGCTTGACCAGCATGGTCTAAAACTTAGGGCTGGCTGCCTGATTCCTCTAATGTCCCCTGGGCAGGCCCTCAAGCCTCCCTGTCCTTGTGGCCACTTTGGAGTCCCCTGGCAGGGCCTGAGGTTGTCATCCTCCTCACCTGGGCTACTTCCTATGAATCCACTGATTTTTTTTTTTTTTTGACACAACTGTTACTTTAGTGTCTTTTCATCCGGCCACCTGGCCACCTTCCCACTGGACTGTTTCTCTCCAACCAGAAGAAACCTGCCTCTCCCCAGCTGTGTGCAGGTTGAGCTGCGAGATGAGCAGCACCCCCTATGGTAACAGCTTTCATTCCCCACCTCGCCTCCTCAGAACAGGGCGCTTTCCACAGCACGGGCAGGGCCTTTAGAGTAGGTGACAAAAAGCAGCATGGTGGCAGCAGTTTGACTTGCTGTGCATATATGAAAGTAGAATTTCCTGAGCTTTCTTACAGTGTGGCCCAGCTATACAGGATGGCTCTGGTTGCCTCAGGAGGGAAGAACAGCCCTGACCCCGAGGACCACTGGCCTGGGTGAGGGGGTGACTTAGGGGGCTTTGAGCAGTGAGACTGGGTTACTTGGGCTCCCCATTTGACCCCAAGCTTTTCCAATCCTATCCTTTTTAGAAGCTTTTATTTAAGAAAATATGTAGGCAATGGCTCCCAAACCCTGATGTTCTTTGTTCACTTATTGCCATCCTCTCCTTTTCTTTTCTTTAAAATGAAAACTTTTATTATACTTTTTTTGAAAACATGGCGTGCAGCTTGGACATGTAGCGATGAGAACACAGCCTGAAGTCGTATGACATGGTGCTACAGCTCCTTCATGACAGAGTATGGGGGTGCCTGGGTTAGAAGGTAAACCAAATTAGAATGTTTAATCGCAGCTGGGAAGGCTTTTTAGATCTTGCTCATCCCTGGGCCTCTGTTCTCTGCATACCCTGGGGTAAATCTATCAACCTGTGGGGTCCCCTGTTGAGGCGAAGGTGGGGTGTATGAGGAGTTGGAGAGAAGGAAAACATCAGGTGGGAAGGTCAATTGCTTAAAGGGAACAAAGGACAAAGGTCCCTTTGATGTGGGAGCTCATTTCCACCTTTTGAAAACGATTATCTTTATTTTTACCAGCTTCAGATTCAAAGTGGTCTCCTCCGCTCTGGCCTGTGGATTGCTTTCCTTCCAACACAAGCCGTGGATTAGGAACCGGAGCATCCAGCACTCTGGAGGCAGAAGACTGTCTCTGGGCTGGATCTCTTCTCATGTCAGCGTCAGGGCTGCTGGCTACCAACCGTTTCTCTGACTTCAGGGAGCCGAGCGCCAGGGCCGTAGGCTGAATCCTGCTCTTTGTTGGGATGTTGCAGCAGACTCCTGATGTCACGTCAGGGTTCAGAGTCCATGCCAAGGCAGATACATGGGATATGGACACTGGCAGATTTGGCCACCCAGGCGGCCAAGAGAGAGGTGACAGCTGGCACCCATTACCCACATGCAGGCCACCCGGGGGTGGTCACATCAGACGCTGTGCCAGGAGGGAGGCAGAGCGGATCAGAGATGACACCTGGGGAACAAGAAAATTGGTTGACTTATTTCCTTTCCTTCCTGTTACTACAGCCGGGGGACAACTTGGGACACTTTGTGGTATTCCAACGGGAGGTGTTTGAACCGCTGCCTACACAGGGGCCAGCAAGGGAGACTTGTTTTGCACACGGGTGGAGTATGGCTGCTAGCACGGGGTGGGCGCACTGTGGGCTTTTAGCGGCTGGGAGAGGGAGAGAGGGGCACAGAATCTTGCTTCGCTGCCTACAGAGTCTCATGCCCACACTCTGGAGCTGTCCCAAGGCCATGCAGGCTTCTTGAACAGCAGAGTGACATCAGAGTACTTAGGAAGGTCTCAGGCAGGGCTCTGATGTAGCCACACACGGCCAGAGACTGACTGCAGTGGTGACAGGCTGGCCCCTGGGTTTTTGTCTGTGAGAACTACTCCAAAGGGACCCAAAGGGACCCAAAGGGACTTGTGGCTGTAAAGGTCTCTGCTGGGACTCGCCAGCCACTCCCTGCGTGGATGGCAGGGTCCTGCCCTCACAGCACTTTGAGTGCAGTACCTGGTTGTGGGTGGCTGTGCCCCGATCTTCAGACCCTGTGACTAGCACCTTCAGTCTGTACAGCAACTGTGCAAGGTGGGACAGTTACACCCCTGCTCAGAGATGAGGGAATGAAGCTTCAGGAATTTAAGTCGTCCGCCCAGAGCCACAAGGCTACTACGAGATGAGGCTGGGGTGAATTCTGGCCGTCTGGCTCCAGGGGCTCAGTTGTGGATTGATATTTTTTTAATATAGACATTACTAATAGCCTCTTCAGTATTTTTACATCTTCTCAGTGATGGCAAGACACAGTAAAACTAGTGGTCCCTATAGAAAGTATTCTTTCTTTTTCTTCCTTCCTTTCTTTCTTTCTTTTTCATTTTTTATTACTTTATTGTTCATTTACAGTTGTCTGCATTTTCCCCCCATCACTCTCCCCCCACCCCAGCCAATCCCACCCCCCTCCCTTGCGCCCACCCTCCCCCTTGGTTATGTCCATGTGTCCTTTATAGTGTTTCCTGGAAACCCTCCCCCCACTATTCCCTCCCCCTTCCCCTCTGGCTATTATTAGATTGTTCTTAATTCAATGTCTCTGGTTGTATTTTGTTTGCTGATTTCTTTTGTTGATTACGTTCCAGTTAAAGGTGAGATCATGTGGTATTTCTCCCTCACCGCCTGGCTTATTTCACTTAGCATAATGCTCTCTAGTTCCATCCATGCTGTTGCAAAGGGTAGGATCTCCTTCTTTCTCTCTGCTGCGTAGAATTCCATTGTGTAAATGTACCACAGTTTTTTGATCCACTCATTGACTGATGAGCACTTAGGTTGCTTCCAGCACTTGGGTGTTGTAAATTGTGCTGCTATGAACATTGGGGTGCATAGGTTCTTTTGGATTGGTGTTTCAGGGCTCTTAGGGTATAATCCCAGCAGTGGAATTGCTGGGTCAAAAGGCACTTCCATTTTTAGTTTTCTGAGGAAATTCTATACTGTTTTCCATAGTGGCTGCACCAGTCTCCAATCCCACCAACAGTGCACTAGGGTTCCCTTTTCTCCACATCCTCTCCAACACTTGTCTGTTGATTTGTTTATGATGGCCATTGTGACCCGTGTCAGGTGGTATCTCACTGTGGTTTTAATCTGCATCTCTCTGATGGCCAGTGATGCTGAGCATCTTATGTCTCTGTGCCCTCTGTATATCCTCCTTGGAGAAGTGTCTGTTCAAGTCTTTTGCCCATTTTTGAATTGGATTTTTTGTCTTCCTGGAGTGGAGTCGTGTGAGTTCTTTTATAGAAAGTATTCTATGACAAATCCAATGACACTTTCTTACCTTGACTCTTATCCAATGTGTCCAAATCTTGGGAATGACAGGAACTGACTGCGAATCAAATGGCTCTAATTTGGTACTTTTAACTCAAGGAGGCCAAAGAAGGAGAATTTCAAGAAGGAAGTAGATAATAATGTTGGATGCTACAGAGGAAGAAAGTCAAATGGGTACTTAAAGGATTCCATTAGACCTGTGGTTAATTTTTTATTTTTGTGGTGATGTTAGTTATTAAAATTATGCAGGTCTGTATTTATTGTTTCCTTGTATACCCAAAGAGATACTTTTTCTCTCTCTCGGTTGTAATGAACTAGGCCATTTATACTTGGTACTGAATCCAGAACACAGAAGGGGCAAACACGAAAGTGTGCAGGCCTCCCTCCCGCTCCTGCACGCCACACCCTGCTCCCTTTCCAGGAAGCAGACCACATTACCAGGTCACTTGAGATATTCTATACACACCTAAAAATGTGTGTATGCACCTTCTTTTACAGAGCGTCGCACCAGATGCAGCATTCTGCACCTCTGATGTGGTTAATCTGACGACAGTCTGCGGTCTTGTAGACCGCCTGTAACAGTGCGGCGAGCTTCCTCAGTGTGTGAGGGTGTGCGGGGCTCCAGGGTGTGGGCGCATCTGATTTATTCAGTACATGAATGTTCCCAGCTGACCCTCAAAACGCACTGACGTGTAGGAGAGAGAACGAAAAGGGCTTTCTCTTTCGAGGACAGAAAGGTAGCTGGCTGGAATACGTAGGAGGGCTGAGGCCCGTTCGTGCGCTAAGGGGTACTTGTACTGGGGCTAATTGAACTAGACACGAACTAGCTTACTTTGGAGGGACTTTCTTACCACCTACCAGCCTGCATTATGATTTAGAAACTTCATTTCTGAAAATGGCCTATCTCCTTATACGTTAGCCAGAAGCAGCCAACGTACTGTCTTCAATCTTTTGGGAAATGAGTAAGTTATAAATCTTTTTCACCTTTGTAACTCTAGCATCCTCAGAGTATCTCAGAATCTCTTAGTTTTCTACCCTCGAATTCTTCATTTCCAATAGAAAAGATTCTACACCAGATCTGACCAGTCAAAATCCACTCCTTCCTGAGTGACTTTGGATAGTGGCTGAACTCTGACCTTACATTTGTTCATCTGTAAAGCAGGAATTGTACACCTATTATCTTAGGGTTTTTATTAGGATTCAATGAGCTACCATTTACAGCACCTACCAAAGTCCTTGTCAGAAAACAGAAGTTTAAATCATTCATTTTCTCCTCTTTGCTCTTCTGCCTCTTATGAGGTGTGTCCCATGCAATTGATCATTGCTGATTCTTGATATATTCATATGGTAGCCTATAAATAAATTGGAATAGTAATTTATAAATCAGTTTTCTTTGAGTTTGGTTGGAATCTTAGAATAGAATAGAACAAAATAGAATAGAATCTTAGGAGTTTTATTTCTAGTAGAGGATACATAACCAGAAATTCATTTGTGTGTGAAATGTATAATTAAAAAATTATCCACAGAATTAACAATTCAAAACATATTTTAGCAACACAGACAAAAAGTGGTCCCAAAATGGCTTAGTCGGTTTTATTCTCACGGAAGTTCATAGTTGTAGGCCTCCGCTAAGTAATTGGTCACGTGTGATAAAAATGAGCATTCTGGCATCTGACAGCGTGGGACTTCTTGATGTGTGGTTTGAATCCCGTCTCAGTTCTGAGTCCGTGTTGATGTGACAGTTGTTAGCAGTTCTCTGAAGGAGAAGGTGTTTTCTCTGAATCAGACTGATACCTGGTCCATATTTTGGCAACTATTTCATGATTCCCCCGCACTGCCTCCCCAAGGGGCAGGAAGTCCTTTCAAACTGTTTTAAGCCAAAAAGTGAACTTGTTGACTCAGGTAATTGGGGGAAAAAAAGAATTTTCAGGTATATCATGATTCCAGCAACGTAAATTTTTGGTCATAACAAATATGTAGGAGCTATTTTTGTTTAAAAAGTTTACTTTTGGTTTATTTATTTTTAAAATACATTTACTGATTTTTAAAAAGAGAGGAAGGGAGAAAGAGAAATATCAACATGAGAGAGAAACATCAATTGGTTGCCTCGGGTATGCACGCCAACCAGGGACTGAAACCACAGCTAGGTGTGTGCCTGACCCTAACCCAACCCGCCCTTTCGGCGTAGGGGACGGTGCCTCACCAACTGAGCCACAGTGGCCAGGGCTACTTTTGGTTTGTTAGACCTGAACTGAAAAACCCGGCTCTTGTTAAGTTTCATTCATAAATAAAATTACTCTACAAATATATCTAACATATTTTTCATCTCAGACATTGAATTTCTTCATTTCTAAAAGTTCAATATGGGCCTTTAAGTATTTTTTTCATCTTAAAAAAGTTCAAATTTCTTTTATCCTCTTGAATATACGGAATATAGTTACAATAATTGATTTAACGTCTTTGTCTATTAATTCCATCATCTGTGGTATTTCTGGGTCTGTTTCTATTGAGAATTTTTCTCTTCTTTATGAGCTCTGTTTTCCTGTGCCTTTTCTGCTAAGTTTTGATTGGATTTCAAAAACTAACTTTTATCTTGTTTTCTTCTTTTGTGCTTTCTTGCACATGATTAAGTTACTTGAAAGCAGTTTGATCCCATTGGGTCTTGCATTTAAGGTTTGTTAGGTAGGACCAGAATAGCATTTACTCTCATTTACCCCATTACTGAGGCAAATCCCCCCGAATAATGAGGTGATAGATTGATGTGGACAGACTATTTCTGGCCCCATGTGAGCAAAGTAGATCGTTCCTGCCCCCATAACCCTTTTAGGTGATTCTTCTTCTTGCCTTGGGCAGCTTCCTTACACACAAGCACTGATCATGTTCGTCTGATCTGAGATCTCCAGAGCTCTCTTCCTGTATAGCCCTCTGCTCTCCATTGTTCTGCCCTCTTTAGCCTGCCTTGACCTCCCCAGATGCCCATTTCTATCTTTGCCACTCAGGGAGGCCTCCTGGCTAGAACTGCCTGTGCTGTAGCTGAAAATCTCTCTCCAGAAAGTCAACTGGTCCAATTGCAGGGCTTACCTTGTTTATTTCCCTTTCCTTAGGAATCGCTGTCCTGAGCTTCCTGGTGTCCAGTTCCTGAAAATCATAGTTTATTATATTTTGTCTGGCTTGCATTTCTTTGGCTGTCTTAGGATGTTTACATCTTCCATTGGACTTCGCATCCTTCTCAAGGCTGTGTCTGCCTGTGGCCACAACACTCAGGTTACATACTAAGGTTAGACCCAGGGATTCAAATGAAGTCGTCAGAGCACCTCTGGGCCCTGCGTTGGCTTCATTCTTGGGCATCTTGCGGTGATGTCTACAGCCTCATGTGTAGAGCCCTCCAGTTTAAGTCCAGCAGAAAAGGCACTAGCCTTCTTGTGCCTCTCAAGCAATGACCTCAGCAGGAGTCTGTCTGCCTCTCATTGGCTGGATTTCGTTACTTGTCTATCCCTTAATCAATTACTGTTATCAGGAATAGTGTCAGCTCTACCTGAAACGTATGGGTGACAGAAGAAGGGCAGGGTGACAATCAGGGAAAATGACGCTGGCAGGCAAATTAACATAGGTTATTACAACCACTTACAGTGCTCCTTCAGGAGGGTCCTAGGTTCATGTGATTGTCTCTGGATTCTTAGGATACCACGTCGTCTTGGTATGTAGGGCTCGCTTTTAACACAATCTGCTGTTACTCTTAAAACTGAGCCACGTTGACGGGGTTGATGCTTGATAATTTAGAATCATCTGGAGGTTTCCACTGTAAATGCAGCTACAAATATTTAAAGCCTGGTACCCACACATCAATAGCCAGGACTCTCTTTGACTCTCAAGTTTTGAAATTTCATGATTCCCTTGAGCCTAGGGCAATTCAGCTACGGGAAGTTGAGTTAGTCCTGAATTCTCTCTGCTTAGTCTACGTACATTTTGATGTGGTCGCTGCCACAAGCCAGAAACTCAGCTTCCGGTTTTCCTTATTCACATGTCACATCAGCACACTCGTGCACCCCTGGAGTCGGGGTGCTCGGTGTCATGCAGTTTTAAACAACTATCCAAGATTTTCTCTGATCTGGTTTGTCTGATCTGGGTATGTTTAAGTGAATTAAAATGTTCACACCCCGCTTCAACTTCTTTTGATTATTACCTAAAACTTGTAAATTTTAAAGGCATAAGTCAAAAAGTCACCGTTTTAATCCCACCAGGATGTGAACTTGTCTTGCGATCTGTCCCGGTACAAAACTACCTGACGGTGAAACGGAAGCTCCCATTTCAGGGCAAACTTTTTTTTTAACACTTGAATTTCCTCTGTCCTTTATTTTGCCTTTTTCTTTCATTGCAGATCCCCATCTATGCCAAGTGAACCGACCTTTCCCATGGTGACGCCGACCGCTCACATTCTCTCTGACAGGCGGTGGGGCCTGCCAGTGCACGTGTGTGTGTGCGTGTGTGCGTGCGAGCTCACTAGTGCGGGAGTTGTTTGTGGACCATCCTGCCCTGGCTGGTTCAGGTGAGTGCACTGCCTCAGGGCTCCAGGATGCAGGCTCCGCTCAGTACAGCTGATCACGCAGCAGAACAAAGAGAGGTAAAGTGACCTGCTCAAGCGGATCAGTGAGGAGTGGCTTGGCAGGACCCCAAGCCTGCTGCTTCCTCCCTCGGGCAGTTTTGAGCACTGGAAGGAGGACACAGTTGGAGCAGACAGGTGCGCACTGCACCGTCTTTGGCTGCACCACGTGCCAGGTATGACTGAGCAGCAGGGCTCTCAACCTCCTGCGCTTTGCTTCCATCCATAAAGTTGGAGCTGTACTACCAACCGGCAGAGCGGTTCCCTTCCCTGTTGATCTCTTCCCTTGATCGGGGCTTCCCCAGGGCGGTAATCAATTCTGGGGAGAACTACCCTTGGGAGACAGATAAAACTTTTTAAAAAATATATATATATATTTTTTATTTTCTTTTTCTTTTTTATTATATTGTACTTTTTAGCAAAGTGTGGCCTTGCTGGTACAGGCTTGCTGCACTGCCCAGCTGGGGAGGGCAGCAACGGTGACCCAGGCAGTATTCTGAGTGGCCTGTGGAGCAGCCCTCACCAGCACAGATGGGACTGCGCTGTGGGCAGTCTGAGAAAGGCTGAGGTTTCCCCAGAGACTTTTTTTTAAAAAAAGACCCAACCTGATATAGGGGCCACAGAAAGGTTTCTATCTCAGAACCCTGGCAATGACCTTCTTTTATGTGACCTTAAGGCAAGCTTAATTTATATATTCATTGATGAGAATATATTTTTCTTTCTTTAAAATTTGTTTTTATTTTTTATTACAGTTGACATTCAATATTATATTAGTTTCAGGTGTACAACATAGTGATTGGATATTTATATAACTTACGAAGAGTGATCACCCTGGTAAGCATAGTACCCATCTAATACCATACATAGTTATTAAATTACTGTTGACTTATTCCCAATTTGTACTTCTTAATCCCTTACCTTTTTCACCCCCCCCCGCCTCCCCCCCCCCCCCCAATCTGGCAACCCTCAGTTTATCTATGAGTTTTTTTCTGTTTTGTTTGTTCATTTGTTTTGTCTTTTAGATTCTCCATATAAGTGAGATCACATGGAATTTGCCTTCCTCGTCTTATTTCACTCAGCATGATGCCCTCCAGATCCATCCATGTTGTCACAAATGGCAAGATTCCACTCTTTTTTATTGCTGTGTAATACTTCATTATGTGTATTTATAGCTATATGTATCTATATCACTTTTTAAAAAAATCCTCACCCAAGGACATGCTTATTGACTTTAGAGAGAGAGAAGGATGGAGAGAGAGAGGGAGACAGACATCAATGTGAGAGAGAAACATGGGTCACTTGCCTTTCGTATGTGCCCTGACTGGGGACTGAACCTACGACCTTTTGGTTTACAGGATGATGCTCCAACCAACTGAGCCACACTGGCCAGGGCTGTACCACTTTTTCATCAACTTAGCGACTGATGGACACTCAGGTTGCTTCTGTCTCTTGGCTATTGGTAAGTAGTGCTGCAACGGACACAGGGGTGCCTGTAACTTTGAATTAGTGTTTTTTATTTCTTTGGATAAATAGAAGTGGAATAGCTGGATGATATGATAGTTCTGTTTTTAATTTTTTGAGGAACTGCCATACTATTTACTCCAACTTACAACCCCACAACAGTGCACAAGGGTTCCCTTTTCTGCACATACTTGCCACACTTGTTTATTGACGACAACCATTCTGACAGGTACGAGGTGAGTATCTCATTGTGGTTTTAATTTGCATTTCCTCTGTTATTAGTGATATTGAACATCTCTTCATACGTCTATTGGCCATCTCTAAGTCCTCTTTGGAGAAATGTCTATTCAGGTCCGCTGCCCAATTTTAATTGAATTTTGGGAGTTTTTTGGTGTTAAGTTGTATGAGCTCCTTATCTAGTTTGGATATTAACCTTAATGGATGTATCACTGGCAAACATCTTCTCCTGTTCAGTAGATGGTATTTCATTTTGTTGGTTTCCTTCTTAGTTTGCTGTTGTCCCATTTGTTACCTTTTTGTTTCCATTGTCCAAGGAGTCATATAAAAAAAATATGACTAAGCAATGTTACAGAGTTTTCTGCCTGTGGTTTTTTTTCCCTAGGAGTTTTATAGTTCTAGGTCTTACATTTAAGTCTTCGATCCATCTTGAGATTATTCTTGTATATGGTATAAGAATTCATTTAATTTTGTTTTTTTGCATGGATCTGTAAAGTTTTCCTAACACCATTTATTAAAGAGACTGTCTTTACCCTGTAATATATTCTTGCCTCCTTTTCACAGAATGATTTCCATGTAGGCGTGGATTTACTTCTGGACTCTCCAATCTGTTCCATTGACCCATGTGGCTGTTTTGAATGCTAGAACCTCGTAGTGTAGTTTGACATCGGGTATTGTGATCCCTCCAACTTTGTTCTTTCTTAGGATTGCTTTGGCTACTTGGGGTCTTTTATCATTCCTTGCAAATCTTAGAATTATTTGTTCTAGTTCTGTAAAGAATGCTATTTGGTATTTGGGTAGGGACTGCATCAAACTGTATATTGCTTTTACTGTGGACATTTTAATGGTGTTAATTCTTTCTATTCACGAACACAGTATGAGCTTCCATTTATTTGTACCTTTTTCAGTTTCTTTCTTCAATATCTTACAGTTTTCGGAGTACAGGCCCTTTACCTCCCAGGTGTTTATTTATTCCTAGGTGTTTCATTCTTTTTGGTGCAATTGTAAATGGGATTGTTTTCTTAATTTCTGTGATAGTTTGTTATTGGTGTATAAAAATGCAACCAATTTCTGAATATGAACTCTGTATCCTGCTGCTTTACTGAATTCATGTATCAGTTCTAGTAATTTTTTTGTAGAATCTTTAGAGTTCTCTCTATTATAGTATCGTGTCACCTGCAAATAATGGTATTTTTACTTCCTTTCCAATTTAGATACCTTTTTTTCTTTTTCTTGTCTTACTGTTGTGGCTAGGACTTCCAATACTATGTTGACTAAAAGTGGTAAAAGTGGTAAAGGTAACATCCTTTTCTTGTTCCCGATCTCAAAGAAAAATCTTCCTGCTTGTCACCATTACGATGTTAGCAGTGGGTGTGTCACGTATGGACTTTATGAGGAGGTATGTTCCCTCTGTTTCTACTTTGCTGAGAGGTTTTTATCATGAATGGATGTTGGCTGTTGTCTAATGCTTTTTCTGCATCTTCTGATATGTTCAGAAACTTTTATCCTTAATTTTATTTATGTGGTGTATCACATCGATTTACAAATATTGAATCAACCTGACACCCAAGAGAAAATCCCACTTGATCATGAAGTATAATCCTTATAATGTATTGCTGCATGCAGTCTGCTAATACTTTGTTGAGGATTTTTACATCAAAGTTCATCACGGGTACTGCCCTGCACTTTTCTTTTTGGGTAGTATTTTTGTCTGCTTTTGGTATCAGGGTAGTGCCGGCCTTATAAGATGATTTTGGAAGCCTTTGCTCCACTTCAATTTTTGGAAGAGTCTGAAAAGGAAAGGTCTTCATTCTTTGAACGTTTGGTAAAATGTACCTGTAAAGCCACCTGACACAGGACTTTTGTTTGTTGGGATTTCTGGAACACTGATTCAATTTTGTTAGTGGTTATAGGTCTGTTCAGATTTTCTGTTTCTTTCTGATTCAGTCTTTGATGATTATGTTTCTAGAAGTGTATCCATTTCTTCCAGGTTATCCAATATAGTTGGTTGTAGTATTTTCTTATGATCCTTTGTATTTCTGTGGGGTTGATTGTCACTTCTCTATCACTTCTAATTTTATTATTTGCCTCCTCTCTCTTTTATTCTTGATGAGTCTGGCTAAATGTTTATCAATTTTGCTTATTTTTTTCAAAGAGCCAGCTCTTAATTTCATTGACCTTTTCTATTTTTTTTGTTTTCATCAATGTGTGGTTGCCTCTCACACACCCCCAAAATGGGGACCTGGCCTGCAACCCAGGCATGTGCCCCGACTGGGAATCGAACCAGTGGCCCTTCAGTTCACAGGCCGGCGCTCAATCCACTGAGCCACACCAGCCAGGGCTCTATTATTTTCTTAGACTGTATTTTGTTTATTTCTGGTCTGATCTTTCTTTCTTTCCTTCTACTCACGTTGGGTTTTGATTTTTCTTCTTTTTCTAGTTCCTTTAGGTGTAAGGTTAGCTTGTTTATTTGATATTTTTCTTGCTTCTTCAGATAGAAATTCATTAGCAATACAGGCCTGTTTTAGAATTGCTGTGTTCCATAGATGTTGGGGTCATTGTGTTTTTATTATATTTATCTCAAAGTATTTTTTGATTTATTCTTTGACCTCATTGTTAAACCATTCAGTGCTTAGTAACATTATTTAGCCTCCACATGGTTGTGTGTTTTTCAGCTTTCTTCTTGAAATTGATTTCTAATTTCATACCATTGTGATTGGAGATGCTTGACAGGATTTCCATCTTCTTAAATTTTTGGAGTCTTGTTTTGTGGCCTAGCATGTCATCTATTCTGGAAAATGTTCCACATGCACTTGAGAGAAATGAATATTCTTTTGGGTGAAATGTTCTAAGAATATTGACTAATTGATCTGTTCCATTTTGTCATTTAAGGCCACCATTCCATTGTTGACTTTCTGTCTGGATGGTCTATCCATTGGTGTCAAGAGCGTGTTATTACTATGAATCTCTCCTTTCTGTCTGCCAATATTTGCTTTATATATTTAGGTGATCCCATTTTGACTGTGTAGATGTTTACAAGAGTTATATTCTCCTACTGGATTGATCCTTTATCATTATCCTTCTTTGTTTCTTATTAGTCTTTGTTTTAGTCTGTTTTTGTCTGATATCAGTATTGCTACCCCAGCTTTTCATGTTTCATCTGCATGCAATGCTTCCTTTCATCCCTTTCTTTCAGTCTGTGTATGTCTTTCAGTCTGAAGTGGGTCTCTTGCAGGCAGCATACATATGGTTCCGGCTCCATTCAGCCACCTTATGTCTTTTGATTGGAACATTTAGTCTGTTTATGTTTAAAGTGATTATTGATAGGTATGCAGTTATTGTTTTAGTATTTTCTGTTCCTTTCTTATTCTCTTGCTGTCTTCTATGTTGATGTCTTTCTATATAGTGTTATGTCTGCATTCCTTTCTCTTGATTCCTTGTATGTCTCTTATAGATTTTTAGTTTGTGGTTACCATGTACTTTGAATGTACTGAGCTATGTCTACAGCAGTTTAAGTTGATGGTTGCTTAAGCTTGAACATTCTAAAAATGCTACAATCTTCACTCACTGCCTCCACATTTATGTTTTTGTCATTATATTTAACTTGTTTTGTGTATGTGTGTGTATCCCTTACTTTATTATATTACACATGATCTTCCTACTTTTGCCTTTTAAACTTTGTGCTAGCTTTATAGTTGGTTAATCTACTGCTTTTGCCGTTTGCCTTTGTCAGTGAGAATTTTTTTCCTATATTTTCTTATTCATATTTTTGGTCCTTTCTGCTTAAAGAAGTCCCTTTAACATTTCCTAT
This sequence comes from Macrotus californicus, assembly GCA_007922815.1. Taxonomy (NCBI): domain Eukaryota; kingdom Metazoa; phylum Chordata; class Mammalia; order Chiroptera; family Phyllostomidae; genus Macrotus; species Macrotus californicus. Next base: position 20,712 of record VMDR010007288.1, on the reverse strand, counting down.
AACATTAGTTTAGTGGTGCAGAATTCCTTTAGGTTTTTCTTGTCTAGGAAACTCTCTTTCCTTTGATTCTAAGTGATGTCCTTGCTGGTTACAGCAATTGTGGTTGTAGGTCTTTGCCTTTCCTTACTTTGAATATTTTGTGCCACGTCCTTCTGGCTTGCAAGGTTTCTGTTGAGGGATCAGCTGACAGTTTTATGGGAGCTCCCTCATACGTAACTGCTTTTCTTGCTGCTTATAAGATTCTCCGTTTGTCCTTAACCTCTGGCATTTTAATTACGATGTGTCTCGGTGTGGGCCTCTTTGGGTTCATCTTGTTCAGGATTCTGCACTTCTTAGACTTGAATGTGTAGTTCCTTTTCCAGCTTAGAGATGTTTTTGGTTAGTGTTTCTTCAAATGGGTTTTCAATCCCTTGATCTCTCTTTTCTCTTTCTTGTACCACTGTGATGCAAATATTGTTATACTTGGCGTTGTCACAGAGGTCCCTTAAACTATACCCATTTTAAAAATTATTTTCTTTTTGCTGTTCCAATTGGTTGTTTTCTGCTATCTTGTCTTCCAGATTGCTGATTCAGTTCTCTGCTTTATCCAATCTGCTGTTGATTCCCTGATGTATTCATTTCAGTTATTGTATTTTTCATTTCTGACTGGTTCTTTTTTAAAAACTTATTTTAGACAGAGGGGAAGGGAAGGAGAAAGAGAGGGACAGAAATATTGATGTGTGGTTGCCTCTTCCACACCCCCTACTGGGGACCTGACCTGGTCCGCAATCCAGGCATGTGCCCTGACTGGGAATCGAACTGGTGACCCTTTGGCTTGCAGGCTGGTGCTCAATCCACTGAGCCACACTAGCCAAGGCTCTGACTGGTTCTTTCAAATGGTTTATATCTGTATTTTTGTCTTCTCTTTGTTCACATTCTAACGGAGTTCATCTATTCTTCCCCTAAGTTCATTGAGTATCCTTATAATCAGTGTTTTGAACTCAGCCTCTAGTAGATTGCTTGTCTCTACTTCATTTAGTCTTTTTTGGAGGGAGTTCTGTTCAGTTCCTTCATTTGGGACTCATTTCTTTAACTTTGGCCAACTTCCTCTGTTTGGTCCTACGTATTAGGTAGTTCTGCTGTCGCTGGGCTTGGTAGAGTGGCCTTATGTAGTAGATGTCCTGTGGGGCCCAGTGGCACAGTCTCTCATCACCTGAGCTGGGTGCTCCAGGGGTATCCCAGTGTAGCTTGTGTGTGTCGTTCTTTTGTCATGTCGACTGCTGTCAGCACATCAGTCGTTATGATTAGCCCACAGGCTGTCTGTGAGGGCTGGCCACGGCTACTATCGACAAGGTGTTGTGAGGGGGCTGAACCTGTGTCTGGGGGTCTCTTTAGTGGGACTTCAGTGCCAGCTGTCTGCCTTCTGGGTACATCATTTGTGGAGCTGACTGCGTGGTAATCTGGTGTGCTGTATTGGTTTTGGAGCCTTGTAGGGGAGGGCCTCTGGTGCTGGTCAAGGTCACCCATCATTTGTGACAGCTTGGGAGCTACAAAGTGATCTGCAGTTGGTGGCTGCTGCTAATGTCAGGCCAGGGAGACTTTGGTGGTCACCATGGTGAGCTGGGGTCAGCTCTCACTTGTACCAGGTTTGTGTCTGTTTAGTTGAGGCCATCTTCTGAGCCAAGACTGCCTGCTGCTTACTCCAGGCTTGGGGAAGTGAGGCACAGGGCACACTGAGGCCAGCTGCTGCTTGTTGGGGTTTGTGAACCTTTGAGAGATTTTAGGAAAGTCTGCATGCATTGTGAAGTGGGGCACGCTGCTTGTGTGGAGAAGCTATGGGAGGAGGTCCTGCCAAGTGCTAGCGTAGGGTGGGGCAGGGTCTCAGTGAATCACCAGGGTGGGGTGAAAGGTGTTAGGTTAATGGGGAGCCCAGGTTTGGCACCTGCCTGCAGAAGGAGGGTTAAAGGAACAATGACAGCTGCCATCTGCCAGTACTTCTGTCCTGGGAGAGAGCAGTCCAACCCCCTGCCCATCCAGCCCTTGCCCTGAAGTGAGGCAACTGAGTTCCTTCTCTGGTGCTTTTTGAGCTGCTCTGTGCTGAGGCCCAGAGTGAGTTTGTGAGCAAGTTCATCTGTGTGTGGTCCCTTTAAGACCTGCAGACCCCAGGTGTGTAGCACCCCTCTCACTTGGAGGAGGTCCCTGCTGGTTTTCACAACCATGTTTGGGAGTCTCTGCTTCCTGGCACTGGTGCCCTGGGCTGGGGGTCCTTGCGTGGGACCCCTCACTCCTCAGGAAAGCCCTCTGCAGCCGTGATATTTCCCCCAATTCTTAATCACCACTCAGTAGGTGTGGGACCTGCCTGTTTTATGTCTCCACCTCCCCTACCAATCTCAATGTGGTTTCTTCTTTATACTCTCAGTGTAGGACTGGTTCAGCTAGTGTTCAGGTGCTTCTCAATGGCTGTCCTGTAATTTTGATGTGACTGTGGAAGGGGGAAAGTGTTTATCTACTTTGCCCCCTTGACTGACTGGGAGTCTGATGAGAGTATATTTATTTTTAAATGCAGAGAACACTAAAATAGACCTCTTCCTTGGTCTTTCATGTTTTTTCTTTTAACTAATAATTTCTTAACAGTCTGAATTCTCCTTGCTGAGGAAACAGGGACATTGCTTCATCTCCTCTGTAACTTATCACCTTGATTAGCCTTGTCTCTGCATGACATTCTCTCCTTAAGCCGTGAGTGTGACATGGTGCTCTAGACTGTGTCCTCCCCTGTCTGAACTTCTGATGTAATCTGGTTTGGATGAGTACCTGGGGCAGAGTTTCTAAGGGGATAAAAGGACCAGAGTGTGTTTTCTCTCTCTCCCTCTCCACCATGTGAAGACACAAGACGGTGGCTGTATGCAAACCAGGAAGAGGTCCTCAGCAGACACTGATCTGCTGGTACCTTTATCTCGGACTTGCCAGCCTCCAGAACTGTGAGAAATATTTTTTAAGCCACCTGGCCTATGGAGATGTGTTACAGTGGCCCAAACATACTTTAAATGATATCCCAGAAATAAGTCAGGTCAGCAGGCTGCTACCCCACAAATTACTTTTCTTGACTTGTGCTTTGGTATGATGACACCGACTCATGGGGTCTGGGCTGCAGAAACAATCCTGTGAATCTTGTATTTACTATCAGGATGTGTCTGTAAATTAGGTTCCTCTTGATAAGGTTCATTAGGAGGAAAAGCTCTCTGGCCTTTGTAATAGGGACAGTTTTTTCTCTGGAGCAATGGGCTTGCTTTTATCTTATGGCCGCCCTGAGCTGGAGGACTGACATTCCTTCTTTGTGGGGCATTCTAGGAAGGCTGGGACTACATTTGACACTTACCTTCACGCATGATTTAGAACTTCTGGGGATACATGTTTTGTGTATGTCCACTCTAGATGTCGTTCATGTTTGTTGCCATTATAGAGAGATTTTATGTGAAAAAATATATGTAGGTTTGCTAGAGGGAGAAGAAACATTAAAGTGATTTTAAAATCTCCACTTAAAATCTAGAGGCAATATGGGAAATCCAAAACCACAGGAAGGTGATTTTATATTTAAAATGTATACAAGTAGGAGAGTCATAAACCATTAAAGTAACATGTATATACTGTATTCTTAAACTTTCACTAGCTTCAATAACATATATTAATATTTCAACATTATATTTAGACAACTTTCTTTCCTTCCAAGTATTCTCTCATTTGTCAAAGATAACGGGAGAATGTACAATGTTAAAAATTTATTTCCGAAATGCTTTATTCTTATAATCAGTACACATTATATTAAGTATAGAATTTCCTTAAAAATTAACAAAGTTTCACTGTTAGGACACTGATACAGAGAAGGAAACATCTGGCTCTTTTTACTTTTCTTTTTACATTTATCCAAGTCCAAGTAGATTCTCATGTTAAGGTTCTTCTGTGCTATTTTTGTCCAAGTTGTGACAGCTAGAACAAATCACAAGATCATAAATATAACATTTTGTGAATCACAGAAGAAAAATGCATTCAAACATTTTTCCAACACCTTAAAAATATATACTTTATCATGGTAAAAATTAGAGTTCTTATTTCATTAACTTGATTTCTAGAAGAATACATTTTTATTCATGTTTACCACTGTTTAAGATTTGTAGATTTTTAGTATATGTTATTGATTATGCTATTACAGCTGTCCCAATTTTGCCCCCTTCAGCAATTCCCCACCCTTAGTTCATGTCCATGGGTTGTACATATAAGTTCTTTGGCTTCTACATTTCCTATACTATTCTTAACCTCCCCCTGTCTATTTTGTACCTACCATTTATGTTTCTTATTCCCTGTACCTTTTCCCCTATTCTTCCCCCTCCCTGCTGATAACCCTTGTAAATGATCTCCATATCTATGATTCTGTTCCCATTCTGGTTATTTGCTAGTTTGTTTTTTTAGATTCAGTTGTTAGTTGTGAATTTGTTGCCATTTTAATGTTCATAGTTTTGATATTCTTTCTTAAATAAGTACCTTTAACATTTTCTATAATAAAGGCTTGGTGATGAACTCCTTTAGCTTTACCTTGTCTGGGAAGCACTTATCTGCCCTTCCATTCTAAATGATAACTTTGCTGGATAGAGTAATCTTGGATGTAGGTCCTTGGCTTTCATGACTTGGAATACTTCTTGCCAGACTCTTCTTGCCTGCAAGGTTTCTTTTGAGGAATCAGCTGATAGCCTTATGGGAACTCCTGTGTAGGTAATTGTCTCCTTTTCTCTTGCTGCTTTTAAGATTCTCTCCTTATCTTTGATCTTTGGCATTTTGATTATGATGTGTCTTTAATTATGGTGTGGTCCTCTTTGGATTCAACTTATTTTGGACTCTGTGCTTTCTGGACTTGTATGTCTATTTCCTTTGTCAAATTAGGGAAGGGAAGTTTTCTTCCATTATTTTTTCAAGTAAGTTTTCAATTTCTTGCTCTTCTCCTTCTGGCACTCCTATGATTTGGATGCTGGTACATTTAAAGTTGGCCCAGAGATTCCTAAGCCTCCCCTCATTTTTTTTGATTCTTGTTTCTTCTTTCTGTTCTGGTTTGACTATTTCTTCCTTATGTTGCAAATCATTGATTTGAATCCCAGCTTCCTTCCCTTCACTGTTGGTTCTCTGTATATTTTTCTTTATTTCACTTAGTGTAACCTTCATTTCTTCCTTTATTTTGTGGCTATACTATACTCACTGAGCTCTCTGAGCATCCTGATCACCAGTATTTTGAACTCTGCATCTGATAGGTTGGCTGTTTTGTTTAGTTCTTTTTTGGGGTTTTGATCTGTTCTTTCATTTGGACCATATTTCTTTGCCTCCTCAATTTAGCAGCCTCCGTGTTTGTTTCTGTGTTATTAGGTAGAGCTGCTTATACTCCCTGTCTTAGTGGCCTATGTAGAAAGGGCACCTGTAAATGGTGTGGGGCAGAGCCTTAGGTAATCGCCAGGACAGAGGGGGCATCAAGAGGGGACTATCCCATTGCCTGGCTTCTGGAGGCCTGCCCAGCACTCATCCTGCTTCCAGTCACCTCACCCACCTCCTGTGTGCGATTGGTGCCCTTCCAGCTGCTGCCATGGGGTTTGCATACATTCTAAGCCTGTATAGGCCCTTTAAGTGGCGAAAATCTGGCAGTTTCTTCTGCTGCCCCAACTCCCACTGGTTTTTACAGCCTGAGCTAATGGCGGTTTATCTTCTCAGTGCTGGAACCCTGGGCTATGCAGTCTGGCCTGGGGCTGGGGTCACTCACTCCCAAGGTATCCCTCCCAATTTTTATCTACTACACGTGAATGTCAGACCACCTATTCTATTGCCACTGCATCCTGTCTGACTCTGCATCTCAGCCCCTCCTACCTGTCTGGATGAATGTGGCTTCTTTAAATCTTTGGTTGTCAGACTTCCATACAGCTTGTTCTGGGTGTTACTTGTTTTTGAAATCTGGTTGTAATTCTTTCCATGGTTGCGTAAGGAGGCACAGTGTGTCTGCCTACTCCTCCATCTTGACCAGAAGTCCCAGAATGCTTTGCTTAGTCATCTCTATCAGTAGTGGACCTGTCCTCATCCCCCTCCCATTGCTTCAGGATCTCTGTAGATATTTTAAAACTAAATAACAATAAACACTGTCATGGCCAAAAATGTGGAAAATATTCATAACTGTGATTCAACTAATGAAAAACAAAAACCCTGGTAATGAGAAATTAATATGTAAAGAATATTAAAATGTAAAAGAAAAAAAATGTTATGTGAGACTTCACTGCTGACAGATCACTTCTCTACACATTTTAATTAATTTTATATTTCTAAAAGGTAATTAAAAGGACAAGGCTTTCAATTTAGAAAGGCTGAGTTATCGTTTATTGCATGAATTCTCTCAGAGATAGCAATTATCAACTTTAAACAAAACCACCTGAAGGCAGGTCTGGAAGACAATCTAAACTTGGAAGGAAGGGTCCAGCACTGGCTGGGTTCCCTGCTCCTGTGATTCTCAGCCTGGAGGCAGGTCACAGTTGTTGCTATGCTGGCAGCTAAAATTCTGATAGAAAAACTGCAGGCTTTCTGGCCTGAAGGACCAGAGTTTGGGGACAACTGAAGCCAGTGGATAGTGAGGGGGAAGTCCTGGAAAGGAGAGAGCCAGAGTGAGGGATTCCTAAACTGGGTAGAGACTTTTCCTAAATATATGGTAAAACCCTGAACCACCTGTTATTGTAAGAGACGAAGAAATAAGATTTGAACTGCTGCCCAAGAGACAAAGTTTGAAATTTGAGTCTAACCGAGTTAATTGCCTGCTAAAACCATAAATCAACACTTTAGAGAAATAGAATTCAGTCTCCAGTTCATACTATTAAGAATACAAGCTAAAATTATTCAATATACTGATTCTCTAGGGGAAAAGCAATGGAGAGTGACAGTGAGATGATCCATATGCTGTACTAAGTTTTTTTTAAATCCTCAAAGGACATGTGTTTGGTTTTTTTTCCAGAAATTGATTTTATAGAGCGAGGAAGGGGAGAGAAAGTGGAAAAGTTCATCAGTTGCCTCCTGTACATGCCTCAACCAGGAAATGAACCTGCAACCTAGGTATGTGCCCTGACCTGGGATTGAATCCACAACCTCCTGGCACACAGGATGGCACTCTAACCCACTCGCCCCACGGCCAGGGCAATAGATAAGGTTTTAAAAGCAGCTCTGACAACTATCCTTAAAGAAGCTAACAATGAAAAGATAAGAAATCATAGCAAAGAGATACAAACTACATTAAAAAAAAACCAAATGAAAATTCTAGAACTGGTAAGAAAATTCTCAAACTGATAAATACAACATCATTCAAACAGTGGAATGGGGCTAACAGAGTGAAGACTTAGTAGATCTGAGGACAGGCTAGCTTAAACTGTATAGTCTAATGTCCTCAGGGATCTGTGAGGCAATATGAAAGTTAACATAAATGTACATGGAGTCCCAAAAGGAAAGGAGAGAGAAAACTGGGCATAAAAATATTGGAAGATTTAACAGCTGAAAGTCTCCTACATTTGGTGAATGTATAAATTAAAAAAATCCAGTGATCCTGAAAGATACATCATAATTAAATTGCTGAAAAGCAAAGATAATGAAAAAAAAATCTTCAAAGCACCCAGAGAAAAATTGTATCAGTCTGAATAACTGCTGACTTCCTATTAGAAACAGAGAAAGCAGATTATGGAATAATCTTTGAAGTGTTGAAAAACTATCAGTTCAGAATTCTTTATTCAGCAAAAATATCATTATCATTTAGGAGTAAAGGAGCAATAAGGACATTTTCATATAAAAGAAAATTAGAATTCACTGCTAGCAATACCTTAGCTATACTACCACACCAACATTTATGGAATCCTGCTAAAGCAATGTTTGGCAAGAGTTTTTTTAATTTTTACTGCTTTTTAAATGCTTATTTTGGAAAAGAAAAACTAAAGTTGTTGACTTCATATTCGAACTTCAGAAGCTAGGGAAGAGAACAAAGGAAGTAAAGAATTGAAACCAATGACTAGAAAACAAACAGAGAATATTGGCACACACAACATCTGGATCATTCGAAAAGATTAATGAAATTGAGAATCCTCTAGTTAACCTAACCAAGCAAAAAGATCCTGTTTACATGAGGTTCTAGAATAGGCAAAACTAATCCGTAGTAGGAAAATGTCGAGACAGTGTGGCTGGGCAGGGACTGACTGGGAACGGCCACAAAGGACCCTTGTGGAGTGATGGTTCTGTGTCTTGGTATGGGTTTGGGTTACTCAGGTGGACACATCTGACAAAACTCAGGATGTACACTTAAGATTTGTGTATTTCACTGCTGGAAATTTAAGCTCCAAAGACTTAAAGAAACCCTAAACAATGAACTCCAGGTAATGGTACTGATGCAGATATATTAGGGGGGTAGTGTACTGATATTTATAATGTACTTAAAAGTTAATAAAGGTGGAGTGATGACTAGAAGGAATGATGGATAGATGGGTAGGTACTTTATAAAGAAAGTACAGTACAATGTTAACTGGGATTGTACATGTGCTCACTGCAAATTTTCTTAAACTTTTCCATATATTTGAAATTCTCATAATAAATATTATCATATTATCAGGCCACTGGGGTAAGAAAATAATATTAGAAAAGGATACTTGGGCCCTGGCTGGTTGGAGCACTGCCCCATAAACCAAAAGGTTGCCAGTTCAATTCCCAATCAGGGCACATGCCTAGGTTGTGGCTTCCATCCCTGGTTGGGGGCATATGAGAGGCAACTGATCGATGTTTCTCTCTCTCCCTCCCTTCCCTTCTCTCTAAAAATCAGTAAGCATGTTCTTGGGTGAGGAAATGAATAGGAAAAAGAGAAAATGATACTAGGAACCGGTGCTAAAAACGAGTACAGGGAACAGTCACTATTTTTGGAACAGTCAAGGCAAAAAGGTCGGTGGACATTACTCATCAGTCTACTGAGTTCAAGCTTAGAAGAGCTAACCTTAATATAATTTCTGAGAGCACTAGGAGGAAAAACACTACAACAGAGTGTACTCCCTGCACACCTCAGCTACTGCTGTCATTAACTCTCAAGGTGAATGTAATTCCATGTATTGCCTGAGCTCATTTGGTAGTAACAGCCCAAGGAAGTTAGTTTATTTCTTAGCCCCGTTTATGATATGTTCGGCAAAGATAGAAATGTGGACAGTACGTAAGGAAATACTGAATTAAATTTTTCCTGAGTACACTATCTGAATTTTAAATTTTCTGAATTTACCCTTTTATAGATTTGGGATCCTAGAAATAATATTACTCACCAGAGTTTTCTGTACCGTTGCTCATGGCAAAACCTTACATTCTTACAGCTCTGTGGTTCTAGCTGGTGCAGATGAATCTAATAATACCACTGTTCTCCTTGGGAAAATACAACAGCAACCTAGGACAGGTTAAATGAAACAAACTGAAAAGGTTGCTCACCTGTTTCAGGAACTGTGCAGCATTAAAAAGTTCACTGCAGCCATATAAAATGTGTTTGCCTTGCTTCCCCTGTGAAAACCAGAGACAGAAAACAGATCCAAGTAAGTAACAAGTATTCCCAAGAAGAGGGATTAAAACCAGACTTTTTGTTATTCTTGAAGATTTTTTGGGGGGTAGTGCTGGTGGTGGGCTTTATCCTAACATGGCATGGAATAAAGTGGTGAAGTGGCATAGTATTTTTTAAAAATATGCATTATGGGATCCTACTGGTGCCTTTTCTACTGGAAATACAAGGAATCTGATGACTGCTACATTTCATACTTATCTATAAAACTTCAGGTCAACATTCTTGCAATGCAGGATCTGCATTTTTTGCAGGAAATGTTCTTAGATGTTTGTTATGTGGAAAGTAGGAGATGGTGCAAGGAGCATGGACCGTCATTTTAGTCTCATTTGTGCCAGAGTATTCACCTGTTAGCATTCCCATTCTGTCTCGTAACAGTGATTTCATTCCTAATTTTGACGGAATGTGGGAACCCAATTACAGCACTCAAAACTCTTCTTCTAAGAATTTTGGTTAACTCCTTAATGCTAAAATTCTTATGTATATTGTGAATTGAAGGTAACTTAGTAAGATTTCTTTTGTAAAGTAGAAAATTTATTCCATAATAAAGCAAATATAATTTAGCAAGGAACAAAACAATTATGGCTTTTTAATCCAAGAGAAGGGCAATTCTCTGTGATGTGTAAATTGAATAAACACCAGCCATCTCTCAGAATAAGACAACAGTCACATTTCACTAAAGTTTTTCAAAATGAGGTGGTATGTGCAGCAATAATTACACAGGGTCATAAAATTGGGATTCTTGAGGACACACAGGATGTGTCTGCCTCTTATGTAGAGGCCAGAGCATCTAAGAATAAAGAAAGCACAGGGAAACAGAGGGGCCCATCCATAACTTCTAGGCACAGTCCCCCAGATTCCATCTCAGTAGCACAGGACATATTTCATTTTTAAATGGAGATACCTTGGCTCAGGGGGGGCTCCATTGTTGCCCAAAGAGGGGTCTTTTATCCTCTTTAGCCATATAGCCAAGTCATGACCAGACTCAAGAGCAGAAACAGGAAATCATGACAGAAACCAGGTACAAGCCATCAATCTCCCTATTTTCTATGAAACAATGCTGACAAGCTAGTGCAAGGCAAGTGGTCCCCTGGTCTGTCTTGGAAACTAGCAAATTTCATTCAGGATTGACCAAATTTCTTTATCCATTTACCCACTGATGGGCATTTAAATTGTTTCCATGTCCTGGCTACAGTAAATAATGCTGTAATGAACCAGGGCTACATATCTTTTTTTGAGTTAGTGTTTTAGTTTCCTTCAGATAAATACCCTGAAGTGGAATTACTGGTTCGTATGGTAGGTATATTCATGATTTTTTTAGAAACTCCATACTGTTTTCATAGTGGCTGCACCAATTTACACACTCCCACCAAAGGTGTACAAGCATTCCCTCTTCCTGCTAACACTTGCTATTTTCTTGTCTTTTCGATGACAGCCATTCTAACAGGTGTGAGGGTGATATCTCATTGTGGTTTTGATCTGCATTTCCCTCATGAATAGTGATATTGAGCATCTTTTCATGTACCTGTATGGCCATCTGTATGTCTTCTTTGGAAAAATGTCTATTCAGATCCTCTACCTTTTAATTGGATTTTTAAAAAAAATTTATGAGTTCTCATTATATTTGGATCTAAATCTAAACACCATATGAGATACATAATTTGCAAGTATTTTCTCCCACTCATTTGTTGATGGTTTCCTTTCCTGTGCAAAAGCTTTTTAGTATGATGTAGTCCTGCTTATTTACTTTTGCTTTTTGCTTATGGTGTCAGATTAAAAAAAAACACTACCAAGATTTACATCAAGGAACTTAACTGCCCATGTTTTCTTCTAGCAGTTTTACAGTTTGAGGTCTTATGTTTACGTCTTTAATCTGCTTTGAGTTAATATTTGTGTGCGGTCTAAGACAGTGGTCCAGTTTCATTCTTTCGCATGTGGCTCTCCAGTTTTCCTAAACACATTCAGTGACGAGTGTCCTTTCTCCACTGTATTTTCTTGGCCCTCCTGGTACAAATTAATTGACCATGTAAGTGTGGCTTTATTTCTGGACTCTTTATTCTGTTCCATTGATCTGTGCATCTGTGTTTATGCCAATATCATACTGTTTTAATTAGTAAAGCCTTGTAATATAGTTTAAAACCAGGGAGCACAATACCTCTAGCTTTGTTCTTTCTCGAGACTGCTTTGGCTATTGGCGTTTTTTTTTTGGTGGTAGTTTTGGACTATTCTATTACTTTGGAATTTAGATAGAAATGGCATTGAATCTCTAGATTTCTTTGGGTAATATGGACATTTTAACAATACTGATTCAAATGATGAGCACAAGATATCTTTCCTTTTATTTGGGTCTTCTTCAGTTTCTGTAGTTTTTAATATAAGGTCTCTCACCTTCTTGGTTAAATTTACTACCAGGTATTTTGTTTTTGATGCAATTGTATGTGAGATTTATCTTTCTGAGAGTTATTAGTATATAAAAATGCAAAAGACTTTGTGTGGACTGATTTTATATGCTGCAACTTTACTGAATTAGGGTTTTCTATATACAGTTAATCCTCAAACAACACGTTTGAACTGCACAGATCCATTTATATGCGGATTTTTTTTCAATATATAGCTGTACTGTTTATTGTGTTTGGGAGTCTGTGGATGTGAAGAGCCAAATGTATTTACTGATATGCACAATTTTATGTAGGGCACATGAGCATTAATGGATTTTGGTATCCATGGTGGGGGGTCCTGGCACCAATCCCCCATGGATAACAAGGGTAGTTAAGAGTCACATGTAGCATTTTGAATGTGCGTGCTCCCCTAACTCCTGTGTTGGTGTTGTACAAGGGTCAACCGTGTAATGTGTTGTCAGCAGTGGCAGCTTTATTTTTTCCTTTCTAATTAGGATGCCTTTTATGTATTTGTTTTTTGCCTAACTGCTCTGGCTAGGACTTCCAAGCACTATGTTGACTAAAGGGGTGGGAGTGTGCATCTTTGTCTCATTAGTATACTCAGATGTTTTTTAAAAGTCAATCAAATTAATTTTATCAAACACATCATTGCTATACCAAATAGTACTCACATTAAGAGTCAGATCAGGGCTTCTGGCCAAGATGGAGGTGTAGGTAGATATGCTTTGTCTCCTCACACAACCAAAGGAAGGACAACAAATTTAAAAACAAAAAACAACCAGAATTGCCTAAAAATCGAACTATATGGAAGTCCAACAACCAAGGAGTTGCAGTTAAAGAAGAAACATTCACTTCCGGCCAAGACTGAGGCATAGGTAGACACACTGTGCCCCCTCGCACAACCAAAAGAAGGACAACAACAAATGTAAAAACAAAAAACAGCCTGAACTGACAGAAAATTGAACTGTATGGAAGTCCGACAACCAAGGAACTAAAGAAGAAACAACTCACCCAGACCGGTAGGAGGGGCGGAGAGGACTCGTGGCAAGGTGGTGGCTGGCGGACTGGGTGGTCCCACATTTGCGTGTGGATAAAATGGGAGGAACAACTGGGGAGCGAGACAGACCATGCAACCCAGAGTTCCAGCACAGGGAAATAGTAAGCCTCAAACCTCTGATTGAAAACTCCTGTGGGGGTTGAGGCCGGCAGTGGGAAAAACTCCCAATTTCACAGGAGAGGTTGTTGGAGAGGCCCGCAGGGTCCAGAATGTACACAAACCCACCCACCCGGGAATCAGCACCAGAAGGGCCCAATTTGATTGTGGGTAGCAGGGGAAGTGACTGAAAACCAACAAGCAGCATTGTTTCCTCTCGGACCCCTCCCCCACAGACAGTGTCACAACACAACGAGCTGGTTACCCCACCCTGGTAAATACCTAAGGCTCCGCCCCTTATATGTAACAGGTGCGCCAAGACCAAAAAAAAAAAAAAAAAAAAAAAAAAAAAAAAAAAAAAAAAAAAAAAAAAAAAAAAAAAAAAAAAAAAAAAAAAAAAAAAACCCCAAATGAAAGAACAGATCAAAGCTCCAGAAAAAATACAACTAAGTGACTAAGAGATAGCCAACCTATCAGATGCACAGTTCAAAACACTGGTAATCAGGATGTTCACAGAACTGGTTGAATATGGTTGCAAATTACATGAACAAATGAAGGCTATGCTAAGTGAAATGAAGGAAAATGTACAGGAAACCAACAGTGATGGGAAGGAACCCGGGACTCAAATCAATGGTATGGACCAGAACACAATGAAGAAACAAGAATTCAAAAAAATGAGGAGAGGCTTAGGAACCCCCAGGACACCTTTAAACGTTCCAACATCCGGATCATAGGGGTGCCAGAAGGAGAAGAGGAACAGAAAGAAATGAAAACTTATTTGAACAAATAATGAAGGAGAACTTCCCCAATCTGGCAAAGGAAATAGACTTTCAGGGAGTCCAGGAAGCTCAGAGAGTCCCAAAGAAGTTGGACTCAAGGAGGAACACACCAAGGCACATCATAATTATATTACCCAAGATGAAAGATAAAGAGAGAATCTTAAAAGCAGCAAGAGAAAAGGAGACAATTACCTACACAGGAATGCCCATCAGACTGTCAGCTGATTTCTCAAAAGAAACCTTGCAGGTTCTCAAAAGAAACCTTGCAGGCAAGAAGGGGCTGGAAAGAAGTATTCCAAGTCATGAAAGGCAAGGACCTACATCCAAGAATACTCTATCTAGCAAAGCTTTCATTTAGAATGGAAGGGCAAATAAAGTGCTTCCCAGATAAGGTCAAGTTCAAGGAGTTCGTTCATCATCACCAAGCCCTTATTATATGAAATGTTAAAGGGACTTATCTAAGAAAAAGAAGATCAAAAATAGGAACAGTAAAATGACAACAGACTCACAGCTATTAACAACCAAACCTAAAACAACAACAAAAACAGGAACAGAATCACAGAAATGGAGATCACATGGAGGGTTATCAGCAGGGGAGTGGGTGGGGAGAGAGGGGGAAAAGGTACAGGGAATAAGAAGCATAAATGGTAGGTAGAAGATAGACAGAGGTAGGGTAAGAATAGTATAGGAAATGGAGAAGCCAAAGAACTCATATGTACGACCCATGGGCGTGAACTGGTGGCAGGGTGTTGCAGGCAGAGGGGAAAAAAGGGGAGAAAAAAAATGGAACTGTAACAGCATAATCAATAAAATATATTAAAAGAGTTAGATTAACATTACTAAATTACTAAATGAATCAATTAGAATTATTTTCTTTGCCTTTCCAGCAAAAATGGCACTTGCCCATTGTGAATTGGTAAATCAAGGGCCGTACTAGATGATTGTCGGTGAAAAGTCTCTTGTAGACACATTTGCTTCATATAAGGTGGTGCTGACAAGGTTTTCTACAGTGGTGAGGGAGGCTGTCATAGACCTACTAGCCCAGTTCCTTTGGAATGGAGCTAATAGGAAGAAAGATTAGGATTGTTCACAACAAAGGAGACGGTAAGACTCAAAGGGCTTAAAAAGAAGAACTTCCAGGACAATGAAACTGGCTGGCTTAGTAGCTACGAAAAATTTAATGGCTCTGGGAAAACCTAAGGCTAATATAATACTCAATGGCGAAAGACCGAACACTTGGCCCCTAAGATCAGGAAAAAGGTAAGGTCTGCTCTTGACTTTTCCACTGAACATCTATCCTAGCCAGGGGGGTTAGGCAAGAAGAAGAAGGAAAAACATCCCAGACAGGGTAAGGAAGAAGTTAAATAGATAGATAACAGGATCTCCTACTTGTTACCCACTTAAACAATGAAACTAATACAGAAGTTCGACAGGGCTGCAGAATACAAGATGAATGTACAAAAATTAACTGGATTTCTATACACTTGCAATGAACAAACCAAAAATGAAATTAAAAAGCAGTTCCATTCCCAACAGCATAAATAGCTTATACTCTGAAAACAACAAGAAAAACAACAGAAACTACAAAATAAAAAGTTGTTGAAAGAAATTAAAGAATATCTAAATATATTGAAAAACATCCCATGTCCTAGATCATTAGACTTAACACTGTTAAATGAAAATATTCCCGAAACTGATCTACAGATTCAATGAAATCCCTCGGAATCCCAACTGACATTGACAAACTGATTCTAAAATCCATATGGAATTGCACAGGACCTAGGAATCCCGAGCAACCTGGAAAAAGAAGGATGAAGCAGGAGGACTCTCATGTTCTGATTTCAAAACACTACAAAACAACAATGCACAGGACATAGAACTGACTCAAGGACAGACCTGAGAGTCCAGAAATAAATCCACGCATGTACGGTCAACTGATTTTCAAAACGGCTGCCAACACAATTCAATGGAGAAAATCAAGTCTCTTCAGTAAATGGGGACACTTATCCTGGAACAAACTGGATGGCCATGAACCTTACTTCATTCTACACACAAAAATTAATTCAAATGGATCAAAGACCTAAACGTAAGAGGAAAAACTAGAATTAGAAGAAACACAGGGGTAAATCTTCATAACCTGGGACTTGGCAAAGGACTCGTAACGTGACACCAAAAGCATGAGCGATGAAGGAGAAATAAAAAGTCCAAACACTGGTACTTCAAAGGACACCATGTAGAAAGTTAAACACAACCCACAGAATAGGAGAAGTTATTTGCAAATAATGTATTTGATAAGGGACATGTATCTACAGTATATAAAGAACTCTTACAACTCAATAATAAAAAGCAAAGGATCTGAATAGACATTTCTCTAAATAAGATATATAAATATCCAATAAGCACACAAAATGATACTTGACCGTCATAAATCATTGGGGAAATGCAGATCAAAACCACAAACAAGATACCATTTCATATCTGCTAGGCCAGCCAGGATCAGAAAGGTATCAGGTGCCGGTGATGACGCTGAGAAATCAGAACCCTTACACACGGCTGGTAGGAAGGTAAAATGATGCAGTCACTTTGGCAAATAGTCTGACAGTTCCTCAACAGGTTAAAGTTACTATTGCCCAGCAACTCCACTCCTAGGAATATATACCTAAGAGAAATGAGAACATTCACACAGAATTATACTGGCCTATAGTCTACGGCTGCAGGTGTGTAGGTTTTACACACTTGGTGACCGAGTTAAACACTTTCAACACCATGAGAGGCCATCACAAAGACTTTCAATTTGGACTCGCTTTTTACATATCACTTGATAAAGAAACTGATTTTGCTCCAGGTGCAGTTCAACAGTGTGCTTAAGGAGCACCCTATATAACAGATGGACTTACTAGACCTTACCAAACACAAAGTAGTGGATTGACTTAACAATTTGACAGGCCATTGAAACACCTACTTTCTAAACTGGGCATATCTCTTACTAATAAGAGACAAAGAATGGCTTGCATGATGGAATGTGTGTTAAAAACAAATGGGGTATTAACATAGGAAATAACAAAGATTTCTTCTGCATTTCAAAAAATGTTTCTTTTGCTTCGCCTGACCCTGTGGTACAAGGTCACAGATTATATCGACAAGTCCTGGGCAAGGGGCATGGACAGACCAGGAGACAACCTGCACGAGCCTGTAAGCACTATTTACAGAAATTGTACACTTTGCTCCTGGTTTCTGCTTTTGAACCAGGTCATGCAGCTGATTCTGGCTCTATGGCCAGAGAGGCTATAAAAGACCCTTCACTGTACAAGACAATGCTCCCCCGAGACCAAGCTATCTTACGTTGATCTTGGTAGTTTACATTCTGAAGATGAAGTATGTCCTGTACAACTGAAATAGGATTCCAGCAGTCTGAAGCTTTGTGGTATCTGCCTATGTACTGTTTTCTTTTCTCCTGCTACACTAAAATCTCTATTAATATCTTACATAACATAGGGTGTAAGGAATGGTCACTAATTAATGTTAAGTGAATAAATGAAGATTACAGAATATCATTCTAACCTCTAATTCCACTGGCCCCGCATTTTAAATGGCATTTTTGCTCTTCAAGTCATACGCTCTCCTTCATATCGCTCTGCTTGGCTGGCTGTCACTCCCTGCAGCTTTGTCTGCTCTGGACACTACTCCACTGCTAATCTGCTCCCTCTCCAGCTCTTGTCTGCTGAAAGCTACATGTGTTCCAAGTGTGTTCCTGATTTAAGTCAACAGGATGGGAGAAAAGTGCTCATGACTCAGTAAATGTGTTTGGTAAATCATCTCACCAAGGGAGACTTCTGGAAGAGGGACTTACCTGAGGTTGCCAAACATTTAAAGTCATATTGAGATAGACAGCTGCAAAGTATATTACATCAAAAAGATGTGGAAGACATTATATTCCACATCACGTACAATTTTAGGCCAGAAATGAATGTGATAGGAATAAAAAAGGATGAATATATGGGCATTTCCCCTATATGCAGGATTTTTAAACTACCTCTAGAAAAGGGCTTACGTAAGAATCACAGAGCCCCCTAGAGAAAGCTAGTTTTCTAAGGACAGAATCACTATGAAACACCAAATGATAGAAGAATAAAAAGACCAACACATACCTTTATGTAGTCAACAAGATTTTGATATTCAATGTAGTTGCCTCCTCCCACCACAAAAACAATTGCCTAAAAATGCAAAAAAAAAACCAAATAGGTTAAAGTTAAAAGAAATAGTTAAAGCTGTATTTTAATTTTCAAACATCATGGTTTTTAGGCTGATGCAAATTCCACAATTTAGGAATTACAAAACAGCTGGCAAAGGTCATATATACATGCCTGATGTTGCTTCACCTATAAAGAAATTTGTTTCTAAAAGTCTATAAATTTATAAATTTCTAAAGTCTATTGAGAAGTAAATGAGGTAGAGATTTTTCAGAAAAAAGTTAGAGGAAAATAAATCTCATTCTTCAACTAAGTAATGGCAAGTAAATCTGTGAGCTTTTTCCAAAGGCATTTTTGTATTTGAGGTTATTTATTGTAGGTAGAAAAATACAGAACATTTAGCATTTGTATAATTTTGAATACACAGGGTGGGGAAAAGGTAGATTTACAGTTGTTCATATGGAGAGTAATAATAAAAAATAACTACAAGAATAAACTGTTTTGCATCCTCACAACTATAAACCTGCCTTTACCCTCCACCCTGTATATTCTTTACTGTATTTATTTTTATTAAGAAACTTCTTTGTATTTCAAATGAAAACACAGTCATGATATCATCACAAAAGTTTGGAATCCAATAAATTCCAAACATGCAGAGACTTTCTTTTTTAAAGACTTCTTTTTCAGAGAATTAATTTTGTGTCTGTTGTTCTAAGCTTGAGCAGCTTTGTAAGTCAGAAAAGCATAGTGGCTAAGAATTCTTCTCAAAAGCATCACGGGTGCACAAACTCGGATTCATCGAGACTGCCCTACAGTCATCAGGAAAAGCCACGTTTAGGACAAGTATCTTCTAGACTGCTCGGTCACCTTTTCAACTCTCCTTTTCAGGGGTAGGTTATTTTTATGGAACTTACCTCTTGGAATGGATTTTTGTTCCTTGGAACTGAGCTGTAACAAAGAAAAACCGTACTGAAAATTTCACCCAAGCCTTTTCTGACAGATACAAATAAGCACGGGAGAAACACACCCGCACACCATTAGGTAGAAATTTACAAGTCTTCCTCCTTCATCTTCTTGGAGGGTGAGTCTTTAGTCTGTTTGTGCAGCCAGGGAAGGGACTGGGACGCAGAGGAAGAATACAGAAGAGGTACATGTCTCTCAGTGTCTAGAAGGAAATGGACAATTTGCTGACTTTAACATAAAATTCCAGGGGAAGAGTGAGCAGGAGAAGGAAAGGCTAAGCACCACTCCCATGAGGAGTGGAAGTCTGGGTATAAGATGAGATGATAAAGTATATATTTTAGTGGTAAATGATGTAGAATTTTACCATATTCAACATAATATGACTGTATATCTACATGTGTGAAAAAACCGTGTAGACACATGCAGGGGAAGGGTAACAGTGATCTGGGAAAGGGGGAGGAGGGATCTGCATGTGCTGTAGCTTATTTCTTTAAATGTTAATGTTGCACATAAATTACATATTTATTTATATATTTAGAATTTATTTGCAAAATACTTCCTTGGTGTCCAACAGGTCTTTCAGTAGATGTTTTTGAAAGCTTTGTGAGTCAGATACACACCTCTTTCGAGTGCTAAAATAGGCTCCACAAAGGCAATTTAGTTCTTCCTCAGGAGCAGTATTTAAAAATCCCAACCAAGAGAAGTGAGCTATTATAACTTTTCTTAATTATTCAGAGGCAGATTCCACAGTTCCATCATCTTTCCCTCATTTCTATGGCCCATCTGAATATCCCACAGAAGGGACCAGAAGCCCATCTGATTGAAACATCTTATCAGTATTTAACTTCCTGCTAGAGTATAATTTTTCTAAGGAGACATTTCTCTTCCTTCTAGAGTGTAATTCCTTCTAGTTTCTACACGAGCAGACATGGAGAAAAGAGAGGCGACACTTAAATATTAACAGCACAGCATTGCTGGGTACTAATGACCAGGGTCTAATGGTGGTGACAGCTCAGGAGAAGGAAAATCTAATAAAATGAAAGCCTGAATTCCTCTGTCTCATCAAGGCCAACATCCCCTCATTATTATAAACTGCAAGTCAGATGAGAGTTTCTCAGTAAGCGCTAAGTGTTAGCCATATGCAAATGCAAGGAAGGACAAAATATAACTTGGGGAATATCAAGACAGAAGAGAGTTGTAAATCCACCATTTAAAAGTGTCCACGCTGTGGTTTTTAGTATATTTACAGCATTGTAAAACCAATTTCAGAGTTTTATCATTTTTAAAAGAAGCCCCATACCCATTAGTTATCACTCTGCATTCTCTCCTCTACAATTCATTCTTTGTCAAATTCCTTCTTACCAGCTGCAACCTTGGTAGTATTTCTGTAAGTTCAGAAACAAGGATAACCTTCTAAGTGACCAAAAGAACCAACCAACTACCTAGAGATTAGATTACCTGTGCTGACCACCTACAAAGACGTGAAGGCCTGGGTTTTGTAAAAGCAAGATGAAGTTCTAAAGACCCCGAACGTAAGGTATAAGCAAGAAAGCAGCTTCACCCAAGTTCTGGTTCTAAAGACAATAATTCCAAGGTTTTCCTCTCTCCTAAATCTGCC